>VMDR010024360.1:0-15072 GCA_007922815.1 Macrotus californicus | reverse complement strand
GTGGGTAATCAAGGAGGATTGTAAGAAATCGCATGTGTAGAAGCTTAACTAAAAACCCTATAAAGCCTGTACCTGTTCAATAGAAGGGAGCCAATTTCTGGCCAGAGATGGCCCACTCCCATGTCATGGGAAGTGTACTTTCCTTAATAAATTTCCCACTTGCTTTGCTTTACAGTATCTGTGTGGTCAGTCCATTTCTTTGTTCGCAACCACCAAAAGCCTGGACCCCATCTCAATCTGCAACAAAGTGGCAAAGAACTTGGCTAAACTGTATTCAGGTTCCAGTGTTTTGTAGAAGGTAGAACCTACCAGCAATAAAATTGGGTATTTAGCTGAGGAGATTTCTAAGCAAAGTGTTGAATGAGTGGCTTGTTTCCCCCTGACTGCTGATAGTACAAAGTGAGAAAAGAGAAATTACTTGAAGATGAAGTTGTTAAGCGAAAAAGAATTGGAACTTAAAGATCTGGAAAATTCTCAGCCTACCCATATACAAAAATTGAGAAAGTATGTTCAGAAGATAACACTAAGGGTGTGGCTACGTGACAATTTGATGAGAATGGGTGCAAACCGCAGATTTAATTGGCTACCCCCACAGGCAAAATGCCAGTTTTAACTAAGGAGGAGGGGCATGGAAGAAGGAAGGTTGTCAGACTTCTTGGAATTTACAGGACAGGGTCATGAGCTCGTCATCTTCGAACTTGCTCTATTCTTGAAGACAAGAATGAACCCAGAGGCAATTTAGAGATCATCAGGGCTGCCTCCACAGTTTCAAATGAGGGGGCCCAAAAGTGTGGGGACAGAGCTGCCCAGAGTGGAAGCCCCTCGACCCATGCCTGGCAGAGCCAATGGGACCCCAACTCTGGCCAGCAGAGCTGCAGAGGTACAATCTCAGCCCCAGTGGGTACAGAAGGTAAGGCCTCGCCCCAGAAGGCCTGAAAGACAGAACATAGAGCCAAAGAGGGTTACTGTCCACCTCATGGAGTTTTTGTTGCTAGGCTTTTAGACTTGTTTGGCACCTGTCTCCTTCCCTTTCCTATTTCTCCCTCTTGGATTGGGAATGTCTGTCCTAGGCCTGACCCACCACTGTACATATTTTGGAAGCACATCACTTACTAGGATTCACAGAATTCACAGAGGAATTCTGCCACAGGATTAATCATACCTCAAGCCCACATCTGATTTAGGTTATACTCAGATGAGATTTGGGGCTTTTGATTTTAGAATTAATGCTGGAACAAGTCACGACTTTTGTGGCTATTGGGATGGAATGGATATATTTTTGCATGTGAGAAGGACGTGAATTTTGGAAGGCCAGGGTAGAATGTTACAGACTAAATGTTGGTGTCCCCCCAAAATTAATATGTTAACATCCTAACCTCCAATGTAATGGTACTGGGATGTGAAGCCCTTGGGAGGGGATTAGGCCATGAGGATAGAGCCTCCTCGAATGGGATTAGTGCCCTTAGAACACAGGCCATAGAGAGCTGTCCCATTCTTTTCCAGCAGGTGAGGACACATGAGGAGATGGCATCTATGAACTAGGAAGCAGGCTCTCACCAGACACCAATAGGTTGACACCTTGATCACCTTGATCCTGGACTTCTCAACCTCCAAAACTGTAAGAAATAAATTGTTGTTTAAGTCACCAGTATCTGTGTTACAGCAGCTCAAATGGACTAAAAGCTGCCATTCAGGTCTAATCAGAACTTATCACCTGGGGAGCTTAATAGAAATATTTGCTTTGGGGCCCATGCCCAGACCTCAGGAACAAACTCACCAAGAAAAGGGACCAGGCATGAGCACATTTATCAAACTGCCCAGATGGCTCTGCCAGGCACCAGGCAGCTCTAGGCAAGCACTGCTGGTCTGTCTTCATCCTGTTCCTTGTACATGAGCTGAAAACTGGCTCAGAACGTATGCAGTTCACCAGAGATGTACTCAAGTAGGCCCAGCAGAAAAGGCATTGCAAAACCGGTTGACACATGTCCTGGTTCTTTTTATATTATATTTTATTACTCTTTGATTTATTCATTTATTCTTTCAATAAAAATATATTGATATCTACTGCCTCCTAATAATGATAGTAACATTTATTGAGTGTTTACTATCTGCCTGGCACTATTACTGCTTCATAGGTATTTACTTCATTCTCACAATGGTAGCAAGTATTTTTAATATCCCTGTTTTACAGATGAAGAAAGTAGCACAGAGATTAAGCAACATGCTTGAGGCCACACAGACAATAAGCAGTGGCAGTTAAATATGGCTGCAGAGCCTAGGCTCCTTCCTAACTGCCTAAATGTCAACTGCCTTGCGTGGCCAGGTGGCTCATTTGGTTGGAGCATCGTCCTGTACAACAAAATGTTGCAGGTTTGATCCCCAGTCTGGGTTTGTGAGGGAGGCAACCAATTGATGTCTCTCTTCTCTCCTCTCTCTCTCTCCCCATCCCCTTCCTCTCTCTGTAAAATCAGTGGACATGTCCTTGGGTGAGGATTTAAATAGATAGATAGATAGATAGATAGATAGATAGATAGATAGATAGATAGATAATCAACTGCCTTCCATCTGCTCTGTTTCTAGGCATCATGCTTGTGATGAGGTGTAGAGAGAAAGAGAGTATATGCTGGGAGTCAGGCGGCTGGTATCCAACCCAACACCATTAGGGGAAGGCGGGCGCACAAGTGCCATCACAGCAGAGAGGGGACCTCTCATCTCAGAGGTTGGGGCCAGTGAGCTGAGTCATGAATAACAGAAAGTGGGAAGGAGTAATGTAAATTGGAAGAGGAGTCTAAGCAGCGTAAATAACAGAGGAATACCAGAGAAGTGTAATGGATTCAAATTTCAGTGTATAGACTTGAGTAGCAAGATGTACCATGTCCTTTGGGGGGGGGACCTGAATGTCCAGTAGAATCCCCCACTCTTCTAGGTGCAGGAATAATCTTCAATTTAGAGGATAGGGCCACCTTTGCACTGGGACTATGACCTCAACTGGGGGGTTCTGTAGAGCCATGGTATGCGTCTGCATGAAGGGCAAAGGTGGGGAAACTATCCTTACTCATCACTGTCCACAGTGTTTCTGCTGAGACTGCCCTCTAAGGGTCCTTGACCATAGGTCTATGATTTTTCCCATTAGAATATCAACTTACCTGTCTCATCACATCCTTCCATGACCTTTTAACCCCCTCTAGCTACAGTTCTCTTTCTCCTCCTCTTTACTGACAATCTTCTCCAAAATTTCTCATCATCGGTGCCTCCATGTCTTCCCCTCCCAGTCTCCATTCATCATTCAACTACGGTAACATGGATTCTATTCTTCCAACCCACCCAAGTTGTTCTGCTAAGATCATCAGAGGGCTTCATGTGGCTAAATCCAAGCGATGCTTTTCTCTTCATCTTAGCTGATTTCCCAGCTATTTCTCAGCTTCCAGGAGCTTCCAGCTCTCTCTCTCTCCTGCTTTTCCTTCTGTTCCTTTGATAACATCCACGACTCATCCTTGATTTTTCTCTCATCTCCTTGATTTTACCACCCCCAAACATTTACTCTACCAACAAGATCTATCAATTCTATCTTCAAAAATTACAGCTCAAGTCCATCAACCCCTTTTCAGTATCACTACCAACCCCGTGGCGAAAGCTACCGTTATCCCTCACCTGGATTAGTGAAACAGGCTCTTCACTTGTCTCTCTGCTTCCACACTTGCCCCCAGCATTCACCTCCACAAAGCAGTCAAAGTGATCTTCCAAAACAACAAACAAATCTAATTATGGCATTCCCCTTACTAAAACCTTTCAAGGGCTTCATGTTGTTGCAGCATGACAGTCCAAACCCTTGACCTGGCCACACCTGATCTCTGCTCTTCTCGCCAATGCCTTGCAGTCACGGGCTTCCCCTCACCTCACCCTAGGCCTTGGCACTCACTGCTCACTCTGCTGCAAGGGCTCTTCTCCGGCTTTTGCCCAGCTATGCCTTTCTCATCCTTTATGTCACAATTCACCTGGCACTTCTTTAATGAGCCACCCCTTGAATCTCGATTTAAAATTCAAGTTTCCTTCTAGAGTCTGTTCTAAATCCCTCTATTTTCTTTTCACAGGACTCAACACAATTTCATGATTGTTTGCTTAATATGAACTGCAGCCACTAGACTCTAAGATCTGGAAGGTCTGGGAACATGTCTGTTTTATACCCAAACTAACAGGGCCCCTTGCTGTGTAGAGTTGAAGTTTTAGTAAATATTTGTTGAATAAAAAACCTAAATGGTCTAATGGTCTAAAATGAAAATTTTTATGTAATAATTGACTTTATTATATACAGTGATATAAGTGTATCTTTACAATTATAATAATTGGCTGATAATAATTAAGTATATACAACAAATATGGTAACAATTATACTATACCTTCACAGGGGAGAGTAAATAAGCTTAAAATACAGCAATTCCAATGTATCTTAGGTACAAAGTTCTTCCTGAAAGTAGGACTAATTTTGGAAAGTACAGGTCCATGGGAAATGATATGACATTGTTTCCTTGGTGACCACTAAAACATACACCTGCCTTCTGTGGATGACTAATCCAAACTTCCACATTTGTCCTGTGTCCTCAACCCAGAAAATCCTTTCTGCTTCATCTTTCTCCATCTACTGTCCATTTCTTGGCTCCTCTTCACAATAAAAACTCCTAAAAAGAGTTGTCTGCCCTCATTTCTCTCAGGTTGTTTCTCCCACGCTCTCCTACTCTGTTTTATCTCTATACAATCTCAACTGAAAGTAAAAAGAACTTATTTTTCTTTAACTGTTGTGACATTGCTAAAGTGATGCTCCATCACACTTGAATGCCTTAGTGCACAGTTCCTACAAAAAAGGACATTCTCTTACAAAACCTCAATAAAAGAAACATCAAAATAAGAAAATTAACACTGATATGTTACTCCCATTTAATCCCTGAACTTCACTAAAGTTCAGTCCAATAATATCCTTTATAACAAAATACATTTGGTTCGGATCACATGTTGTGTTTAGTTGTTAGGTCTTTTTAGTCTCCTGCAGTTTGAATCAGTTCCTTAATCTTTCCTCGACTTCCATGGTCTGGACGCTTTCAAAGACTACAGGCCAGTTCAAGGGTATGATGCCCATCAACTTGGGTTTACCGCTTCAGGTCGACTTGTGCGTCTCCAGCATCTGTGAGGCGGTGATCATCTCACCACCTCTCACCGCGTAGTGTAAGACTTCAGTTTGGCCTTCTACTGATCATATTCAGTTTGCTCACTTGATTAAGGGTGTCTGCCAGACTTCTATGCTTCAAAGTTACTTTCCTCTTTATAATTAGTAAGTACTTTGTAGGGAGATACTTTGGAACCTTATTAAACATTCCATTTATTCATTTGTCCATTTATGTGTGAAGTCATGGACTTCCATTTTCTTCAGCTCATTACTCTCAGCACTCTGATGCTTCAGGTGTCCCAGATTCGGCCAATGGAAGCCCCTTCGAGATGGTTTCTCTGTCTGTTTGATGTGTCTCCATCAGTTTTAAGTACATGCATACTTTCTGCCATATACTCCAGGCTAATCTTATATTTTCCTACATCAGCCATATACATGCCTTCATTCTACTTAGACTCTTACACCCCACACCAACCTAGCCCCCATGTGTGGACACCCTCCTTACTCTGTCAGGCCTCCAGCACCCCATGCCAGGCTGTTCTCCTGCGTGGATATCTTTCTAATTTTGCTCAAATTCTGATATCCTATATGGGCATCCCTCTCATCTGGTCAGGCTCTAACACTGCACACCAGGCTGTCACCTTACACAGACAAACTCCTCACCCCCCTTAGACTCAGAGAGCCCGCACTGGCTTATCATCCTACACGAGTGCCCTCCTCACCCCAATGTTCTGTACCCCAAGCAGGATCATCCACCCACTTTATCCCACTCAGGTTCCAACACTCTGTGTCTGACCATCACATCTCACCCTGGATGGCTCCAACACCCCATGCTGGGCAATCTCTCCACTGCGTGCACACCCTCCTTTGTAGACACCAGCAGTACCTACTTTGGGGGACTGGGGTTTCCTACCATGCTGTATGGATGCACACCTTGCTTGGTATTATCCACTGGTTTTTAAACTGATTTTTTCAGGAAGAGAAAGAAAAGAAAGAGGTAGCAGAAGAGGAAAGGATGAGGAAGAGGAAAAACCCATCCTAGACACCCACTCTAATCAGACTTTTGTTCCACTGCTCCACCAAAACCCCTTCTGCCAAGGTAACAAGGACTGTCACTGTGATCAGTTCTCAGTTTTCATTCAACAGAGTGGTCACTCCCTCCCTCCTGATACACTTTTTCCAGTTCGAGTTGAGAACACACATTCTCCTGGTTTTCCGTTCACCTCACTGGAAATACCTGCATAGACAAGCCACTGTTCATGAACCTAAGACACTAAAATCCTGAAGTGTGTACAACACTCCTGTATTACAGGTTACCAAAAATGTCACTGCTGTGACATATCCTCCACAAACATATACAAAGAAATTAGACCCACCTGCTATGGGACCAAAATTAATAATTTTGTATATAATTAGTAAAGCAATAATCTTCACTAGAGGTCAGAGTTAAAGTAATAACCTAAACACTCATCTGCTCCTTAGTTTTAATTAATTTTCTTTAACATGATCATCAGGATTTAGAAACCTGCATAAATGAATGCTAATTTATATCACTGAAGTAAAAAAGAAAAGGGCTTTTTGTTTAAAGTGCTTTACTAATTGTTTAACAAAATGAACATGCCTAAAAGATTTTATGTTAAAATCGTCTCTGCCAAGGTTCAAGTTAGTTTCCCTGACTGAACAAGTATACAGCTGCTGAGAATTAGGGCAAAATGACTTGTTAAATGAACAAAAACAGAGGCTGAAATACAAACATATTTGTGAAGTGTTCATATTTTATCAGCCAAACTGAACTATAGCAAATCATCACATGTCTAAAAAATATAGAGAATATCGTGAGCTGCTCATTTTATATCGATTCAAACTTCTGTTCTTCTAATGACCTGATCTAAAATGACCTGGCAGGCTCAGCATCACCCCTGGCTCTGTGTCAGCAAAGGGACGCACTCTGTCCATCACTGACATGAAGCAAACTCTCAGCTGCCACTCACCAGCAGGGGGCACTGCACTGAGTTCTTACTGCAGGCAAAACCAGTCAAAAGCTGAAGATTGAGAAATATGTATTTTAGCAGACTGAATAATGTGTGCTGCCACCCCAGACAAATAAATTGCTACACAATCAATAGGACATCTCCATGTACACTTCAGTGGCAATATCCACTCTAGGGTACTCTGAGATCTGGAGTATACTGTAGAAGGACAAATAAAATGGCCCTGTTGTTGGGTCAAAAACACCAAGTCTTTCTGGAATACTTTCAGTGCATATGAACACTATAAAAGACAGTGTACCAAACCTTTCCTTGTTAATATTACTATGGTTTATAGTTTATTGGGCCTAAATTATTCTCCAGGTAGGCTCAGCTGTGAGCCAGGAAAATGACCTAATCTGTAAGAAAATGGCCCAACTCTCAGTATTTAACTCAAGCATATGAGTCATATGTCACATATATTACTAAAGTAGCATGATGAGATTTAGGAAAACTGATAAGTACTAGAATCTAAACATCGCTATATGTTTTGCATTAGCAGAAGTGTTTTGCAGGAATAATCTTGAAACTTTAAAAGTTATAAAAGGGAAAGTTTAGAAATCATTATACAATCCTGAAGTCATAGGTGGTCTATCACAATCCAGTGATATCTTTTCATAAAAGCAAGAACCTGCAAGAAAACTAGTTTTAAATGGTCACTTCCACAAATCACTCTGTGAAGAAACTAAATAGAACAAAACATTTTCCCCAAAACACAGACCTTTAAGATTGGAAAGGCACTATGCAATTTTTTTCTGCCTTGGTACCTTTTCATTGATGGGAGGAAATGTATAAACATGCTCTCCAAATATATATATATTTCATTTATAAATTATGCATAATATTGTGCCGATATATGGCATACATCATAAAACATGCAAAATAGAAATTGTTAAAAGGTAGCATAAGAAGAATAAAAATATAAGCTCTGAGACTTTTCTCTCATACCCCAAATGATCATCTTTTCTTGAGCTTTCTCTAGAATGTATATTCCCTACTCTAATTTGGGGAGAAGGAGGGCCCATAAGTTATATACTTCCTGATATATGAGGGACGAAATGGGAATTCTGTTGCATGTAATATTAAAAAGACTATAATGGCTGGTGTCAAAGCAGCATTTCATCAATCATTTCCTCTCCACTTTATTATTCCAATGAGCATACATTTTTTCCCATCTCAAAACAAATTTTGACCTATTTCAACCCCTAGTTAATACCTTATTTTTCTTTCCCTCATAAGAGTTGTGTTGGACACATGATAAGGTGACCCCCACAATGATTTTACACCAGCTGGTATCACACCCTTCAACAATCTCCCCCTTCACTGTGGGCAGATGGTGACTTGCTTCTAATCAACACTATATGGCAAAGGTGATGGGGTGGCACTCCCAGGATTACATTACATAATGTAAGACTTCCTCTTGCTATCAAACTCACTTAGAGACACTATCTCCCTAGGTAGCTATGAAAAATAATTAGCCATCATGGGAGGCCCACATGGCTTTCTTGCCAAGATGGTGTAGGGCCTGAGGGTGGCCTCCAGCCAACAGCCAGCAAGAAGCTGAGGAAAACAAGGGTATGAGCTCTGCCAACAACCTGAGTGAACTTGGAAGCAGTTTCACCCCCCATCATGTCTCCAGATAAGAACCTAGTCCAGCCAGTTTTTTTTATTGCAGCCCTTTGAGACCCGGCTAATCTGTGCCCAGACCCTTGTGAGACAACAAGCGTGTTTTCTTTGAAGTCCCTAGTTTGCGGTAATTTGTGATGCAGCTATGTTCAGGAGTCCCCAAGACCACCCCTCAGGTTCAGTGATTTGCTACAAGGACACAGATAATTCAGCAGAGCCATTACAATCACAGTTAAAGGATACAGGTTAAAATCAGCAACCAAAAAAGATGCATAGAGCAGAGTGCAGAAGCAACCAGGCATACGTGTCCAGTTGTCCTCTCCCAGTGGAGTCATATGGACAGCACTTAATTCTTCCAGCAATGATGTGTGACAACTGGCACAGAGTATTATCAACCACGGAGGCTCAATTAAGCCTTGCTATCCAAGGTTTTATTGGAGATTGGTTATACAGGCGTGGATGACTGCCTTCATGGCTGACCTTCAGTCTCCAGCCCCTCCAGAGGTCAAACACATACTGTGTAGCACAAAGCCCCCATCATAATTCACATTAGCATAAACTCTCTGGTATGGCCCAAGGCACTGGGTAAACAAAAGCACTCTTATCAGGCAGGATATTCTGAAGGACTGAAAACTATTTCCCTTGAGTTAGGCCAAGACCAAACCTGAAATGAACAAAGTTTGGACAACCAAGATCTGCTGAGTGAATCCTTTACAGCCCAACAGCAGCAGACAACTAATGAAGATTTTGTCACTAATTTTTTTTGTTACTACTAAAAATAAACTGGCAGTAGGGTGCTGCTATAAAAAAATATCTGAAAATGTAGGAGTGGCTTTGGAACCAAGCAGTGAGTAGCGGCTGAAAGAACTTTGACAAGCATCATAAGCAAAGCCTACATTGCTTTAAACAGACTGTTATTAGAAACCTGGACTTGGAGGGCATTGCTAGTGACAGCTCAGAAGGAAATGAGGAATATGTCACTGGAAAGTGACAGAAGGGAGATCCTGGTGATACGGTGTCTGAACACTTAGTTAAATTGTCTCCTGAAGTTACGTGGAAAATTGAACTTGTAAATAATGAACGTGGTTATTTAGCTAAGGAAATATCCAAGCAAATTATTAAAGGTGCTGCCTGTTTTGTTTTTGCTGCTTATAATAAGATGTGAGAGGAGAGAAATAAATTAAGAAAATAATTGCTCATCAAAAAGGAACCAGTGTGGGGCAGGGGGCTATGGTGGGGTGAAAATTGAGACAACGGTACTTGAACAACAATAATAAAAATAAAAATAAAAACAAGCAAACAAAAAAAACACAAAAAGGAACCAGAACTTGATTTTTAAAATTCTCAGTCTTTTCAAATAGTAAATACTACAATACTAAATGACTTTAAATAATGTCAGGAAAGCATGCTCTATAGAAAAAGCTGAGCATGTGACTGTACAATCTTTTACTTGAATCTCAGAAAGATCAAAAAGTCAGAGTATTTCACATCAGCCTAAAGGATTCCCTTTAGTATTTCTTATAAGGCATGTCTGCTAGTGAAAATTCTTAATTTTTGTTTATCTGGAAATGTCTTAATTTCCCCTTTATCTTTGGAAGATAATTTTGCTCCATAGGACTTCTTGTATTTACCATCTTTTTCTTTCAACTCTTTGAATATATTATCCCAATGCTTTTTGGCCTCAGTGGTTTCTGATAAAAAATCAGCTGTTCATCTTAAACAGGATCCCCGGAACACAAGACACTTCTGTCACTACTTTAAATTCTCTTTGAAAAATGTCTTTAAGTTGTAACAATTTGGTTATAATGTGCCTAGGTGTGAATATTTTAGTTATCTTATTTGAAGTTTGTTGAACTCCTTCAATGTGTAGATTAATGTTTTTCATCAAATTTGGGGGGTTTTCTGCCATTATTTCTTCAGATACTCCTTCCTTCCTTTCCTTTCTCTCCTCTCCTTCTAGGATTTCACCATGCTTGTGCTTTCTGGTGTCCTACAGGTTGCTGAGGCTCTGCTCATATCTATTCACTCTTTTTTTTCTTTCTGATCCTCAAACCAAATGACCTCAATTGACCTATCTTAACACTCACTAGTTCTTCTGCCTTCTCAAATGTGCTGTTGAGTTGCTCTGGCTAACTTTTAATATCAGATATTGTACTTTTCTACTCCAGAATTTCTATTTTTCCCTTTTTATAATTTCTGTCTCTTTATTGTTATTCTTTATTTTGTGAGATAATTTTGATACTTTCCTTTAGTTCTTAAACATGGTTTCCTTTTGTTGTTTGAACACTTTTATTTTTAAAATTATAATTAACACATATTTTTTTGAATTATAATTAACACTTTTATTTTTTAATTATAATTAAGAATCAATATGTGCTGTTTTATGTAATTTGTAATTCTAGTATATAAAATTGATTTTCCTAAACTTAAAAGACCTGATACAAATATTAAAAATTGCTAGTAACTTCTAGAACCTTGAAGTTACAAGTAGTGATGTTTTTAAGGCATTGAGCTAGTTATCTACAAACCTTTTTGAGAAATGTACAGTGTACCCTTGAGCCTTATTTTATTTTATTTTTTTTATCGCCACTTACATTTATCTCCACTCTACCTTCTTCCACCTTCACCCACTCTTTCTCCCCTACAATCAGCACATGTTGTCTGTGTTCATGAGTTTTTTCTGTTTTTTTTTTCCAGTTTCACTCAATTAACTTAAAGTCTTTTTATAGTAAGTCCAGTGTCAGGGACAGTTTCTACTGATGGCTTCTTTCCCCTACGTATGGGCCATATGTTATTATTTCTTTAAATGTTTCTCAACATTTTATTGAAAATTAGACATTTTAAATAATGTACTGTGACAACTCTGGACATCAGATTCTCCCCTCTTCCCAAGGTTTGGTATTGATGCTCTTGGTTTTTATTTTTGTTTGTTTAATGACTTCTGAAGTGAAAAGTCTACATTCATTGTTATATTGTGGATGTTGAAGTCTCTGCTTAGTTAAATATTTGGTCAAGATAGACATATCCTTAAATCCTGAAACCAATAAGTGTGCTAGGTTTGCTGAAGGGCTCTTTGTACATGAGGAGCATTCCTTCAACACTCAGTGAGGCAATCTGCAACTGTCTCAACCCTCACTTCCTGCTTGCAAGGGTATTCACTTAGCCAGAGATGAGAGCATAAGGCCCTCACAGGTTTTTCCTGAGCATGCTCACATCCCTGGGCATGTGCATGGCCTGCTAGATTCCCAAAAATATTTTGGAACTTTTCAAAAACCCAAAATTTTCTTTTTATGATACTGGCTAGCCTATTGTTTGTCCCAAATGTTGCCAGCCACCTCAGACAGCCACATTGTTAAACAATTGCCACTCACTTTACACACCCCCAGAAAAAAGGCTGTTTCTACTGGGCTCCCAGTCAGGTCCAAATAAAGACAGCTTTGTGAGGAGGTCTTTCAAGGAAAAACCAGATAAGTAAAATAAGAAAATTCTTTGCAAATAAAGCTTTTTTTTATATATTTACTTATTTATAATACCATGACTCATTGCAAAATGGGTTTGATATACTAACTGAAATATACAATTAGGTTTTATTTTTAACAAGGTAAAATTAGTCAATGCATAATAAATACACATCCTTTTCAATTTAGAAAGTACAGAAAAGCATACAAATATCCTACATGTATTCTGGTGTGTCAATTTCCAGTTGGTTTTCTATATGAATATATGCTTTTCACTTTTAACAAAGTGGGATAACATTGTACCTAAAGTGCCACCTGCTTTGTTCACTTAGTGATACTGCCAGAGATCTGAGCCTATAATGTGCTCCTTTGCATTTAATGATCTATCTTGAACTTTTTCCTGCCACTAGTTTTCCACAGTATCATTTTTTAATATATTTTATTGATTATGCCATTACAATTGTCCCATTTCCCCCCGCCTTTAGTCCCCTCCACCCTGTGCACCCCATCCCACCCACATTCCCCCTCTTTAGTTCATGTCCATGGGTCACATATATAAGTTCTTTGGCTTCTACATTTCCTATACTATTCTTAACCTCCCCCTGTCTATCTGCTACCTGCCATTTATGCTTCTTATTCTCTGTACCTTTTCCCCCATTCTCTCCACTCCCCTTCCCTGCTGATAACTCTCCATGTGATCTCCATTTCTGTGATTCTGTTCCTGTTCTAGTTGTTCACTTAGTTTTGGGGTTTTTTTTTTTTGGTTCAGGTGTTGATAGTTGTGAGTTTGTTGTCATTTTACTGTTAATAGTTTTGATCATCTTTTTTCTTAGGTAAGTCCCTTTAACATTTCATATAATAAGGGCTTGGTGATGATGAACTCCTTGAACTTGACCTTATCTGGGAAGCACTTTATCTTCCCTTCCCTTCTAAATGATAGCTTTGCTGGATACAGTAATCTTGGATGGAGGTCCTTGCCTTTCATGAATTGGAATACTTCTTGCCAGCCCCTTCTTGCCTGCAAGGTTTCTTTGGAGAAATCAGCTGACAGTCTTATGGGCACTCCTTTGTAGTTTACTGTCTCCTTTTCTCTTGCTGCTTTTAAGATTCTCTATTTATCTTTCATCTTGGGTAATGTAATTATGATGTGCCTTGGTGTGTTCCTCCTTGGGTCCAACTTCTTTGGGACTCTCTGAGCTTCCTGGACTCCCTGAAAGTCTATTTCCTTTGCCAGACTGGGCAAGTTTTCCTTCATTATTTGTTCAAATAAGTTTTCAATTTCTTACTGTTGTTCTTCTCCTTCTGGTACCCCTATGATTCAGATGCTGGAATGTTTCAAGATGTCCTGAAGGTTCCTAAGCCTCTCCTCATTTTTTTGAATTCTTGTTTCTTCATTGTGTTCTGATTGAATGTTTCTTTCTTCCTTCTGGTCCACACCATTGAGTCCTGGTTTCCTTTCCATCACTGTTGGTTCCCTGTACATTTTCCTTTATTTCACTTAGCATGGCCTTCATTTTTTTATCTAATTTGTGACCATATTCAACCAATTCTGTGAGCATCCTGATTACCAGTATTTTGAACTGTGCATCTGATAGATCGTCTATCTCTTCATTGCTTAGTTGTATTTTTTCAGGAGCTTTGATCTTTCATTTGGGCCATTTTTTGCCTCAACATGCCTGCTACATAGTAAGGGGTGGAGCCTTAGGTGTTCACCAGGGTGGGGGAAACCACATTGCTGCATTGTGATGCTATTTGGGGGCAAGGTGTCCAAGATGGAACAGTGCTGCTTATTCAGCTCTCTGCCAGTTTTCAGTCACTTCCCCCACTACCCACAATCAAATTAGGCCCTTCTGGTGCTGATTCCCAGGTGGGCAGGCTTGTGTATGTTCTAAGACCCTGTGGTCTCTCCAGAGAACTCTCCTGTGAGTCTGGGAGTTTCTCCTGCTGCTACCTCAACCCCCACAGGAGTTTTCAATCAGAGGTTTGAGGCTTTATTTCCCCACACTGGGATCCTGGGTTGCGTGGTCTGTCTTGCTCCCCAGTTGTTCCTCCCGGTTTATCTGCACACAACTGTGGGACTGCCCTGTCCACAATCTGCTGCCTCACCCAGTCCTCCAGTCACCACCTTGCCCACCCTGGTCCACCAGCTGCCACCTTGCAGCGAGTCCTCTCCTCTTGGCTGCCTGTCTCCACCCCTCCTACTGGTCTGGATGAATGTTTCTTCTTTAACTCCTTGGTTGTCGGACTTTCATACAGTTCAATTTTCTGTCAGTTCTGGTTGTTTTTTGTTTTAAAATTTGCTGTTGTCCTTCTTTTGGTTGTGGGAGGAGGCACAGTGTGTCTACCTATGCCTCCATCTTGGCCAGGAGTCCCTGCAAATAAAGCTTTTGAATCAGCTCCAACTCCATCTGCTCCCTCCAGTGGCTGCCAACTACTGTTTTTCACCATGATGGCAAACTGTTGGTTTTCAAAGTTACCATGGAGCAAGGAAGGATGGATGGAACTGTGGCAACTTTCATCATCACAACACTCAATGTTATTACTGATACTCAGCCATTTTTTTAAGTTAATGCTCTGTAAACCTCCAGAGTTCTCAAAATTTGTTTCTGACCATTTTTCCAGTGTTCTCATTGCTTTTTATGGAACATGGGTTTTTTTGGATGTCCTTACTCTGCCATTTTCACTGACATTGCCCTCTACCACTTCAGTGTAAAAGACAGTGGAAACCTACTGCTTTATAGGGCCGTTTGCCCTCCTTCATTTCTGCTTTCACTGTCATATCTGTTGCATCTACACACAATAA
>VMDR010024359.1:0-15079 GCA_007922815.1 Macrotus californicus | reverse complement strand
GGGGAAGGGGTGTGCAGGGAGGGGGGTGGGGAGGAGATGGGACAACTGTAATAGTATAATCAATAAAATATATTTAAAAAAAATGGGCAAAAGACAAACAAACATTTCATCAAAAGGGGATACAGATGGCAAATTGGCACATGACTATTTATTCAACATTTTAGTCAAATGCAAATTAAAATCCTGGTGAGATACCAGGATTCACCTACTACAATGTCTAAGATAAAAGCACTGACAATACCAAGTGATGATAAGAATGCAGAGAATATGGATCACACATACATTACGGGTAGAAATGAAAAATGGTACATCTACTCTGTAAAATAGTTTGGCAGTTTCTTATAAAGTTAAGTATATATTTAACAGACAACCTAGCAACTGCACTCCTGGGTATTTATCACAGGGGAATAAAAACATTATGTTCACACAAAAACCTATACACAAATGTTTATTATACCCACATACCTGCTATAAACATTTTATTTGTAATAGCCAAAAATTGGAAGTCATCCAAAATTCTTCCAAGATGGATGATTAAGTAAATGGTGTTAAACCCATACACCAAAATACTATTCACCAATAAAAATAAATGAACTGTAGACACACCCAACAACTTGAATCGATCTCAAGGGTAGTACAGAAAGTGCAAAAGGCCAACATCAATGGCCTCATATTTGCGAAACACTCAAAATGGCAAGATTATAATGATGGTCACCAGGCTCTGGAAGTGCTGGAGGAGGTGACTATGAAGAGAGAGCATGAGGGAGTTTCTTTGTAGTGTAGGACAGCTGTGCATCTTGCTTGTGGTAGGTACACGAATTTATCCATGTGATAAAATTTCATGAGTCTATACACCACGAAAAGTACATGTAGAAACCGGTGGACGTGCACAACAGTTTAGTTGATAGTGTTGTACTGAGGTCATTTTTTGATAATGTGGTCATGTTAGATGTTACCATTGAGCTATGTGATGTGTACATGGGAATGCTGTACTGTTTTTACAATTTCTTGTGAGTATCAATTTTTTTTTGTAAAAAAGATAATCAAATAGACAAAACTCCAAAATAAAACACTCTGGGTCTTAGTCACCCCAAATCTCAACCTTTCTGTTTGCTTTTTATGGATTATAATATGTCTCTAGTGCATTAGTTATCTGTCATTGCATAACACAGTACCCTTGAACTTAGGGCTCACCTAAGTGGTTCTGGGTCATGGTCCTGCATGGTGCTGTCATCTTCTGAAGGTTTGCTGGGGGCTGGCCTGTCCATACTGCCTGTTAGCAAGAAACCTCAGTTACTTACCATGAGAACCTCTCATAAGGCCGCTTGAGTGTTCTCACAGCATGGATGCTGGCTTCTTCCAGAACAAGTGATTGGAGAGAGCAAGGTGGAAGTTGTAATGTCTTTTATGATATAGTCTTGAAGGCCACACACCATCATTTCAGCAATATCCTATTGGCTACACACATTAGTCCTATTCAGTGTGGCAGGTGACTACCAACGGCATGAATTCCAGCATGAAAGAATCATTAGGGGCCATCTTAAAGGTTGGCTACAAAAACCTGTAAAAGAAAAAAATATTGAATGAACATTCTTCAATAGATGGTAAGAGTTGTTAAATAGCTAAGTGCATTTTCTAGAGGCTGTACCATTCTGGGGTCACAATTTGGCCATCCTTTCAACAGATAATTATTGCTCATCTACTATGTGCCATTAGTTATGCTCAGGACCTTTGCAGAGGGAGGCCTGCTAGAGATGCAAATCCCAGGAGCACAGTCAGGAACCAGAGATAAGCTCAGGAAAAAGTGTTGCCTTGGTTCATGGCCAGCCCTGCACATCTGCCAGTCATCCTAATCATTCCATTAAGTAAGGGCCTGGAGGAACCGCTTCAGCCTAAACGGCACTTCTGCCCTCGGTCTGTTTGTTGGATAGTGACTTCATTTCACATGCTCTGCTTAAATGGATCACCATTCCACTCCCTCTTCCCTTTCTGGTCATAATTTTTTTCTGTTCCCATTTTAGTTGGAGACAGGTGCCCTCCAAACCACACTCCTCACATTTATTAAAGCTAAGTATTTTTTGCTGCCTTCTCCCTTATTTCTAAAAGCAACCTTCTCTTACTACCTTACACACAGAGCCTCACCTGAACAGGAAACTTGGGTAATGCACAATTTACCTTTCCTTCAGGTTATTTTTGTCTCGGTCAAAATTCTTGGTTGCCAGTAAGAAACAAAAACTCTGGCCATCTTCAGCATAAAGGAATTTCTTAGAAGGACATCAGCGCTCTCTGAGTTGATAGGCGCCTTGAAAATCAAGCTTAGAAAATGGGTGCAAACCCTGGGCTTTCGGCAGGGCCAGGCAGCAGGGGCGATGTGGTCAGTGTGTACTCTGGCCACTGTGACAGTGCTCAGCAGCTCCTCCTGTCCTTGCTTCATAGCCTTAGGGTTCAAAGTCCTGGGAAACTAACATCTTTGGTTTTGGCCAAGGTCAATACTGACCCCAGGATACAGAGCTGGGAAGAAGTGAGACAACCCATTTTGTCAAAATAAATAGATGATAGATAGATAGATAAAATAAATAAACAAAGGTTTCTACATATTTTTTCCTTCCTTTTCCCCCCCTCCCCTTCCCCGCTGATAACCCTCCATGTGATCTCCATTTCTGTGACTCTGTTCCTGTTCTAGCTGTTTGGTTAGTGTGTGTTTGCTTTTTTAGCTTTGGTTATTGATAGTTGTGAGTTTGTTTTCATTTTACTGTTCATAGTCTTTCACTTCCTTTTTCTTAGGTAAGTCCCTTTAACATTTCATATAATAAGGGCTTCATAATGATGAACTCCTTGAACTTGACCTTATCTTGGAAGCACTTTATCTGCCCTTGCATTGTAAATGACAGCTTTGCTGGATAGAGTAATCTTGGATGTAGGTCCTTGCCTTTCATGACTTCGAATACTTCTTTCCAGCACCTTCTTGTCTGCAAGGTTTCTTTTGAGAAATCAGCTGAAAGTCTGATGGGAACACTTTTGTAGGTCACTGTCTCCTTTTCTCTTGCTGCTTTTAAGATTCTCTTTTTATCTTTAATCTTGGGCAATGTAATTATGATGTACCTTGGTGTGTGCTTCCTTGGATCCAAGTTCTTTGGGACTCTCTGAGCTTCCTGGATTTCCTGGAAGTCTATTTCCTTTGCCAGATTGGGGAAGTTTTCTTTCATTGTTTATTCAAATAAGTTTTCAATTTCTTTCTCTTCCTCTTCTCCTTCTGGCACCCCTATGATTCGGATGTTGGAATGTTTAAAGTTGTCTTGGAGGTTCCTAAGTCTCTCCTCATTTTTTTGAATTCTTGATTCTTTATTGTGTTCTGGTTGAACGTTTATTTCTTCCTTCTGGTCCAAACCATTGATTTGAGTCCGAGTTTCCTTCCCGTCACTGTTGTTTCCCTGTGCGTTTTTCTTTATTTCACTTTCCATAGCCTTCACTCTTTCCTCTATTTTGTGATCATACTCATCCAATTCTGTGAGCATCCTGATTACCAGTGTTTTGAACTGTGCATCTGATAGGTTGACTATCTCTTTATCACTTAGTTGTATGTTTCTGCATATTTACTAATTCTCTAAATGGCTCTTGTTGATTTATCACCATTCCATTGACACCAAAGCTCTCTAGTGCTCATTGAGTAGACAATTACTTAACTGTCTTTAGGATCCACCCACGCCTTATGTTTTCCATAAATGAGCTCTCAAAATTGGCACACACTCTCAAGAAGTGCTTTAATTGGATATTCTGTTAATTTACCAATAATCATCTCTTAATGTCATTTATTACAGAAAATTAGATGAATATAGAATGAGAAGAAAAATATTGATTGCTACTATGAAATTTTAATATGAGTATTTGATTTATGAATTAATTCTTCATTTCATTAATTAGAGTAGCAACGCAGTCTCCTGAACCAAGGAATGGTGCTGAGGATTATTGTAACTTTCTCATCAGCAATTTTAATGAGACATTAAATGATTTTCTTTCCTGGTCCAAGTTTTTTATCCTGCTCTAACAGGAGCCTTATGCTTGCTGGGTTTGTGGTTACCTTTTATGTTCTTTCACTCAGCCTTTGTTTTTTATCTAGTTACCCATTTTGGACAATTTTTTTCTGTGAAAGACACCGGAGGCTGGTCATGTTGACCTCTACCTTGGCCCCAGATCCTGTAAGTTCGTTCAGAAGAGCATTTGTTTCTAGTTGGCTCAAAGGGCCTCTAAATGTCCAAATGTCTGCCCCCAAAACTTAGCCCCAGCTTGGTATGTAGCAGGGGTACATATGTAGTAGTTACTTGTGGAATGATTGAAAGAACAAGTGAACACGTGCTTTCTGTTTGTCAGGGATCTCCCACAATGAGTATTCTGTTCCATCTTTTAAAACACCTCTAGAAATGGAGAAAAAATTTCCTGGTTGATAAGAGGCTCAGGTTCTGGAGTCAGACAGAATCCTATCTTTCCTATACTCTAACTCTGTGATGTGAGGCAGGTAAATTTACCTCTCTGATCCTCTATTTCTTCATTAATAAAATGGGAAGAATTAAAGTCTCTGTCTCATAGGGTTTACTTTGTGGTTTCCCTGTGCAGAGGGCAAGACCAACCTTCCGCAATCCCAGAGTGGTTCAGATGTTGAGACTGATGATGAGACTGATGATGTCACGGATGCATCAAAAGGGTATAAAAGTATTTATTGCAGCATGAGAGATTCTAGGGGAAGGGAGGGAAAGCATCCAACTTAGTTTGAATGTGGCTTTTACTGTGGTTAGGGATGGGGCCAGGGTGACAATTTCCACACATGGCAGGGTTTGCATGGTTGGATTTCCCCCGGGAGGAAACGTTTTGGCTCTTATCAGCTTGTCCAAGTGTAGGGCAAAGAGAAATGGGATTGGTGGTGGCTTGAAAGCTGTCAGCAGGCAAACACCAAAGAGAGTCTGACTATTACATTGTCATGAGAAATGAGCTGCTTCAAGGACATCGTAGCACAATGTAGGGCTAAGTGTTTAATACATGGATTATCAATGCAATGATTGGTTTAATCCTTTTAAAAGCTTTTGCATGTATTATCTCATTTTCTCTGTATATCAGTGTGAGAAATTTAGAGACCTGGTCAGAAGTTGATCTGGGGCAAAGGAAACAGTGAACAAATGGTAGCTGCTCACCTCAGTCTCACCATCCCCATCGTCATCACCAGCTTTATCATCACTGCCGCCATTGCTTCTGCCACACTCAGCAGCAACAGCATCAGCAACACCATCCCCATCGTCCTCAGCAGTGCCCCATCATTGTCACCAAAAGCAGTGGCAACATGACTGTCACCATCATCACAATCTCCACAACCATCATCATCACTATCATCATAAAAGTTCTTTTTTAAATTGTATTTTATTGATTATGCTATTTCAGTTGTCTCAATTTCCCCTCTTTGCCCCCCTCCACCCAGCACCTCCCAACTCCCTCAGGCAATCCCCACACCATTGCTCAAGTCCATGGGTCATGAATATAAGTTCTTTGGCTATTCCATTTCCTATATTGTACTTTACATTCCCATGGCTATTCAGTAACTACCTACTTGTACTTCTTAATCCCCTCACCTCTTCACCCATTACTGCATACCCCCCTCCCATCTGACAACCATCAAAATACTCTCTGTATGCATGATTCCGTCTCTGTTCTTCTCATTTGCTTAGGTAGTTTTTTAGATTCAATTGTTGATAGATATGTATTTATTGCCATTTTATTCTTTATAGTTTTGATCTTTTTCTTAAATAAGTTCCTTTGACATTTCATATAATACTGGTTTAGTGATGATAAAGTTCTTTAGTTTTTTCTTGTCTAGGAAACTCTTTATCTGCCCTTTGATTCTAAATGACATCTTTGCTGGTTAGAGCAATCTTCTAAAAGTTTCTTTCACCAACTTAATCCCCACTGGTTTTTGCAGCCAGAAGTTAGGGGGACTTATTTTTTGGCACTAGAACCCTGGACTGGGGGGTCTGATATGGGGTTGGTACTCCTTGCTTCTGAGATATCCCTCCTGAAGTTTTATCCACCACATGTGGATGTGGGATCAGGTAGTTCTGTGTCTCCGCCCCTCCTGCTAGTCTGGATGGATGTGGTTTCTTTAATTCCATAGTTGTCAGACTTCCATTCAACTCAATTTCTGACAGTTTTGAGTTTTGGTTGTTCTATAGTTTAGTTGTAAGTTCTGATGTGGTTGTGCAAGGAGGTGAGCCATGTTTACCTATGCCACCATCTTGACCAGAAGTTTAAGATTTCTTTCATATTATCTACTTTCTTAGGTTGAAGAACTATATTTTCTGCATTATTGCAGACAAAATGACATTAGCTATTAGTAATAAAAATATAGGCTCACCTAGCTTAACAATAAGGAATTTAGTCTCTCAAGTAGCAAGAAGTCCAAGAACGGTGGTTCTCAGGAGCTCAAAGACATTTTTAAAGACCCGGGTTCTTTTTTCTGCTCTGCCTTCCTCTTTGTATTACCTAGTCCTCAGCTACTTCCACACACAGAAATGTGTGCTTTGGTTGAAAAGGAGACTTTTTTTTCCCCATGAGTTTCTTTATATTGCCAAGTAAAATCTTTTACAGAATTGTCTTTCAACCACCCACCTCCTCTTAGCAGTTTCTCCCAGTGTTCCATTGGCTAGAATGATGTTACATGGTCATGCATAAACCCATCACTGGTAAGGGGCATGGTTTACCCAGTCCTGGTGTACTCCCTGGCGCTGTGGATTGGGTTCAATTTCTTTGACATTTACAGGGTGTGCATGTCAATCCAGTGAGGAAGCAGAGAGGAAGTCCACAAGTGGGTAGTCAGTGGAAACTGCTACAAGGTCTGTTGACTGAGCTTCTGTGCCAGGAAGGCAGAACATGGTGGGAACTTTGGCTGAAGTAGATGGTGATCTGTCTTCACCAAGCATCATCGGGCTGCCAGAGAAACTCACTCTGGTGAACCTAAGGGGGAAAGAAAACTTCTGGGACAATACAGGGCTATATCAGAGTCTTAGAGAATGCAGGAACCAGCATAGTTCTGGGAACCTGATTCTAATGCTCTGGTGTCAATGTGTCTCAACTGTCAGACACCTGGACACTGAGTAGTTGAATCCCCCAAACTTCGCTCTGTGCATCTGTCTTGCTCTCTTCTCTCTGCCAACTTGTGTTGTCTGCTGTGGTCGTCCTGTGCTATGGCAGCCCTCACTTTAAGGCACTTATAATGCCTTCTGTTTGTAATTGCAATGGAGCTAACTGCAGGTTCTGAGGAGAGAGAATTTCATTGGTGCATTTTGAACCAATGTTGTCCACCAATGTTCACCCCTCTTCCAATGGACGGAGACTAGAGGCTGGGTCATGTGCTGCCTGGTCACCTTGCCCATCTAGCAGGGGCCACATGAAAATGTCCTCTAAGAAGCGGTCAGGAGTTTCTCTGGAGGTGTTCAGGCAGGGAGAAAATGACTGTTGAAGGAAATGTGGGCCCTCCTTTTTTTGTGAATGGCTAACTAAATACCATGGAGTCTGCTTACCAGAGCAGCAGCCAATGCCTCATCTGAGGGGCCTCTTGTCACAATGGTGGCTCCCTCATGTATGTAATACCTAGATAGCCGTGACCCATGTCCCAAAAAGGCATTGCAAGGAAAACAGAGCACTTTTATAAATAAGTTCCTTTATGTGTGTGGTTCTGATCACTTTCATAATGACAAAGAGTCCTCGCTGATGTTCTTGAAATCTTATTTTATAAACCTTTGCCATCCACTTCCTTTCATGCTACAGATGTTCCTTACACTCCAAGCCATCCACAAACTCAAAACCAAAAGTCTTCTTCAGATTTTGCCCTGACCTGTTAGCCTGCTTCACCCTCATTTCCTCTCGGTTTTCTCATCCCCAAACCCAAAGAACCTGTCTGCTGGGCCAGGCCCTCCTTGGAGGGTGGAATCAAGAAGTGGGCCACAAAGGTAAGTTTCACGTGTCGACTTGGCTGGGCCATGGTAAGCAGATATTTGCTGAACATATTATTCTGAAGGTTTCTGTGAAAGTGTTTTTTGAATGAGATTAACATTTAAATTTGTGGACTTTGAGTAAAGCAGATTGCCCTCCATGATGTCAGTGGGCCTCACCTAGTCAGCTGAAGATGCTATTAGAACAAAGGAAAAAGGAATTCTGACAGCACACTGTCTTTGGACTTGAACTGAAACTCTTCTTTAAGTTTCCTGCTTACCAGCTTACCTCGCATATTTTGGACTTATAAAGCCTCCATAATTGCGTGATCCAATTCCTTATAATGAACCTCTCCCTCTCTCTATATGTACACACATCCTGTTGGTTTTGGTTCTCCTTTAGTCAAGGAGAACCTTGACTAAAATGTTGGGCTAAGAATGAACTCTCCTTTTTGGGCAGGGGGTGAGGAAAATCTGGGAATACATTTGGAGTGAATGTGGATGCTATCATAGGTGGAAAGATTCTGGAAACTGCATTTTGTTTTCTGTAGCTGCAGGTCAGATTTCCTGCCCTGGGCAGACTCCTACCTGGGACAACACTGAATGCCCAGCCAGCTGCACATAGCACCAGGAACACTGTGGCCTTTCTACTCCTTGTGTACTGATCCCCTTGATAACTTCCAAGGGCCTAATCTTGGTCTTCAATCAGTGGTTGTCCCCAGGGGACATTTGGCAAAGTCTGGAGACATTTTGGTTATCACAACAGGGAAGCAGGTGGTGTGACTGGTACCTAGGGGGTAGAGGTCAGGGATGTGGCTAAACATCCTATGATACACAGCACAGCCTCAGAGCTACCATCTAATAAGAAATTATCTGGCCCAAAATGTCAATAGTGCCAAGATCAAGAAACTCACATCTATTAATAGATAATTAGCTAACATACAAAACAGGCCTTCCTTTCAAACCTGGCTTCCAGGAGATATTTAATCTTTCTCTGTTTCTGTCTCTGTCTCTGTCTCTGTCTCTCTCTCTCACACACACACACACACACACACACACACACACACACACACACACACACACAGAGTCTCTTTTTCCAGTGTCACTTTATAAATTGAGAGAATTATGACAGAAACTGAGGAGACAGCATTTTATTTCACTGTATCTCTGTCCTGTAATATCTCAGTGCTCACAACCCAGGGCCTCTGGTGCCCCAGCATAAAATCTGTGAGATTTAAACATATACTTGGGATGCCGTATAAAACATATAGAACATCATGTGGCACGGCTCTTTCTCGACACTCTACTATGCACAAAATCACCAGGCAGTAATTCAATTTCAAGGCTTTGTCCTATAAAAATAGGTGTGTGATGCTACCCAGGCCTCAGACTGAAGCATAGTCTTGTAGTTAGCACTGTCATTTCTTTCTGTAGGTAAGGAATTTTATTTTGCCAAAAATGAGCATTAAAGAGCTTCTAAGGAGGCACCATTGTTTTTAATGATGGCTTTGTTTGCCTCAGAGAATGCACGACATTGCCACATAATGAAAATAATCATTATCTTTGGGATAATTCTGGGTTTAATGGATTATTATAATGCTGTAGAAAATTATTTCCCAATAAATGTTAAATTTCATTTTTTCAGAGCCTTCTCTCTCTTTGCCACATGATTAGTGTTTTCTTCTTCTGCATTAAAGATGCGTAACTCTCAGGCAAATGGGCTGACAAAGCTTACTTTATTTTCTTTACCATTTCTGACTTAAAAAATATGTATGTATATATCCCATGTTAATTATTAGTTTGCATTGGGGGAAAGAGATGATATTTGGTATTTTTTATTAATAGGAGAAGCTTGGTGAGCTTTATAAACTTACCTCTGTGGGGCTCACATGCATTAAAAATTGGCCATTGCCACGAAATTCTCAAGTTCAACCAGGTAGATTGTAACAGTTTTGGTCACCAATGTAAATCTTTTTAAATTCATGGCTGCTTGACGCCTGGCAGGGAACACCGTGTGGAGCTGTGTTCAGTGTGGGTCAGACCTTTTTCTCACATTGGCAGCAGTTTCTGGGGGGTGGCATCAAGTTTTCAAAACGAGTTTGAGGAAATGCACAACTTTCGGCAATGACCTGTCCCCATTATCTGATTCCTCCTCCAGCTCTCCCGTCTGAGATCTAACCACTCAATGCTGCTGCTGAGCAGTCAGGGGCCTCCGAGTCAATTCCTAGGACAAAACAACCAGTACTCAATCCCTGAATGTTTACTGACCACCTCCTATGGTCAGATCCATGTGTGACACAGAGACACGACAAAGCCACCGACCCAGAAAAGGTCACCGTTCATATTCTCAGTCTCTACGGCTCAACCTCTCTTTCGCCCTAGGTGCCTGAATAACATAAAAGGCTGGAATGCCAAATCCAGTGCAACATTAGCAATCTTACCCAATACCCAACTTTACTGACGTTTTAAGGACACAGTTATTGCCAGGCACAAGTGAAGCAGGGTGCCACCAGCATAGTCCCTGTCTTGTTATATTAGAATGACTCCTACTCCAGATTTAAGAAATAAACTGTCTAAGCAATGACTCTGGGGCAATATTTACACATAAGAGAACAATTACAATCATGAAGCATTTCCACTAAGTACACAGGTTACATGACATCTTTCAGGGAGCCATGCCCCATAAATCCATGGATTCCATATTTGCTTGCTGTAAGTAATTCAGACACCCCAGGTATAGCTGCGGAAAGCATTCTGCAGGGAAGAACTCTTTCTCAGTAAATATCATCCGTGCTTTCCAGAAGGTCAGTCGCTAGCATGTTTATGAGGGTATTTGATCGGGTCACTTTCCATTCTTTCCCAAGGTATCCCTCGAAGAGGCGAGTGCATTGCAGGCACTGCTCCTGTGTCCTTCCCAGGTGCCCCAATTGACTTGCAGTATCTGCGGCAGGTGGGTGTGCAGGGGTCACTGAGGGGAGGGCGAAGAATGTGACCCTGAGCACCTCTGAGTGAGCCTACCCTACTCCCTCATGTGAAGCCTTGAGAGAGCAGTAAGTTGCTGAAAGTCATAACTCAGTGTGTTAGGGACTCAAATCAGGGCCCCTGGACTCCAGGGCTTTCCAGCGATGTTCTTGTATATCTCTGTTCAGACTCTGGAGTGAAACTACCGTGTGTTCTACTCTTCACCAGCTCTGATCTTGCTCATGGTCCTGAGCCTTTAGAAATTCAGAAAGGACAAGGACATCACCAGCCCCTATGGTCTTACCCTGGGTCAGACATTATACTCCCCAGCACCTTACAAAGTGGGTCCTATTGTGAGTCTCATTTTGAAGACAGGGAAAGTGAGGCCCTGAGGGGTTAAATGATTCACTCGCGGCCACATATCTAAGTGTGCAGAGGTGGTAGTCAAAGCCAGGCACCAGGCATTTCATTCATGTTCTCGGTTTGATTAGAGGGGCTGCCTTTGCAAAAGTGGCTTCATCAGGGGCACCAGCCATCATCTCGAGCCCCTCTCCCTCCCTGCAGTAAACAGTGTACATTTCCAAGTGGCTATGTTTCATTTCCTGTCCCATGGAAAGTGAATGGCTATTAGAAGTACAAAACAAAGTCTTCCAAACAAGTTGAAGGAAAAAAATGGAAAGTGTAAGCAGAGTTGAGAATGGATTTTACATATCAAGATACTGTGTTGAAGCAATATTTAAACAGTTTGCTGGCCAAAGACCCATGTTTGCAGGACGATCACCTGAATGCCTGGTGTCACTCTTTAGTGGGATCATGTGGCAGTAAGAGCAGCAAGATGAAATGGAACAAGCCCTGGCCTCGGGCATGTCAGAACACCTGTGGTGCTGGCCCAGTACCTTTGTCCATTCCTGTCCCTCTCCCCAGGCCACTGTTTCTCTACCTGTTGGATGAGATGGCTTCTGAGCAGGTCTGCTCAGCCGTGCCATCTCTGACCTGCCATTTCCTCTGTCAGTCCCCTGATAGCCTGACAGCTTTTGGGGAACACGGATGTTTCACAAACATTGTGGGGAGTGGCTCTTTATCTTTTTGGATTCTTGATCCCACTTGGGAATCTAATGGAAACTGCAGATCCTCTTTCCAGTGAAATATATGTATATCCAACATTTGGTTCACTGTCGTGGTCCCGTCCGGCAGGACCGCGTGCTGTTGTGGAATGCTTGTCCTATATCCCTGGACAAGTGACAAACAAATTCACACAGACTAAAGGAATCCGGAGGAGAAAAAGGGATGCGAGCCACTCTCTAAGTGAGAGAGTGCTAGGGCTTGTGTGGCCGCCCTATCAGTAAGAGAAAGAGGGCCCAAGGGAGAGAGGGAGAGAGAGGGAGAGAGAGAGAGAGAGAGAGAGAGAGAGAGGGAGGGAGAGAGAGGGAGGGAGAAAGAGAGAGAGAAAGAGAGCGAGAGTGGGCCAGGGAGAGGGTGAGAGAGTATGAGAGAGGCCCAGAGTGGGCCAGAGAGTATGAGAGAGAGGGCCAGCCTGCATGGCCACTTTCTTTCAGAGAGAGAGAGGGCCCGGACCCCTCGCCTGGACAGGCTTTTATTGACACTCTACGTACATTACATCCAGGATGGTTCTCATTAGCTATGCACTGGTTCCCTTTAGGTGGTTACCATAACAAAAGGAAAAATGTTGCTAATCCTTTAAGATAAAGGTCATTGCAAATGTAAAGGGAAAAGAGGTTGAACTGGTTACACCCAAACTTGAGAGGTTTAGCATAGATTTTAGGAAGTTACTTTAAAGATATGCAGTAAACATGTGTTGCCTCAATTCAAGGTGAGGGAGTTTTTAGCAAAAGCAAGTCTCAAAGTGGTCTAGGTACAATGCAGGACTGATTCCCCATGGGAGACCTATTCACGGATGTTCTCTGCACGCCATGCGTGTCTGTCTGTGTTCAGAACCAGAGTTGAGCCACAAGATCGCATCACACGTGGATAGGTTCCCTATAGTTCACAACTTCAGGAGATTCCTAGAACCTTCCCCCAATGCCTATGGGTCTCAGGTTAAGAATCCCTGGTCTTGGGCAACAATATTCTTGTAATGTGAAGTTGGAAGCAGAAGAAGTCGGGTTCAGAAATGCAATGCATACATAAAATACAAACAGAGTTTCACGAAACTCCCCATTGTGGTAGGTAGTTTCTGGGATGACTCTGAATGATCCTTGTTCCTGGAACTCAGGCTCTTGTGTAATCCCCTCCCCTGAACTGTGATCTGGACCCAATGGCTTGCCTCTAATGATGCACAGAATGCAACAAGAGTGAAGGGATCACTTTGGAAATCAGGTTATAGAAGGACTCTGGCCACCATCTTGCTCACCCTCTACTGCTCTCTTACCTGCTCTCTCTAGAGGAAGCTGGCTGCAATGCTGTGAGCTGCCCTATGGAGAGACCTGTGTGGCCAGGAAACAGGCAATAGTCAGTGAAGAATGGAGGCACTCAGTCCGATGGCCCATGAGGAACTGAACCCTGCCAATAATTGTGAGAGTGAGCTTGGAAGCAGATCCTACCTCAGTTCAGCCTTTAGATCAGACTAAGATGAGACTGTAGTTCTAGCTGACGCCTTGATTGCAGGCTTGTGAGAGACCTTGAGAAAGAGGCTCTTAGCTAAGCTGTGCTGGGATTCTTGCCTACAGGAATGTTTATTGTTTTAAGCCACCAAGTTGTGGGGGTAATTGCTTGCACAGCAATAGATAACCAATATGATCACAGTCTCACTCCAGGTGCAAAACACCACACAAAAATCCAGGAAACCTCTGAAGTGTCCCCATAGTAGACTCAGTGTTCTTAAGAAGCATGAAAGCAGCATGTGTCTTAGGATCCCAGGCTGGGGGTAGCAGATGACCGTAACCCCACAGGGGTCCCATGCCACCTAGCTGCTGCCAACAGGAGACCTCCCATGGGTGCCTGAGACTGTCTGGGTTTTCCTTCTCCGGCTTTGGTTCTGTTCTATTGCCAAACAACAGGAAAAGAAAGCTGATTGACTTTCATCATTACAAATGATGAAGTGGTCATCAATTCATTCCTCCAGTTGCCACAGAGAAAAGGTGACCTTTGTTTGACCCATAGATGTGACACATGATTTCTTTTGGCTTTCCAGTTGGCCTGTGGGAGTCATGTCACAGTCTGAACAAATGGCTCTAGGCAAACAGGCGGCTATGATGAAGGGCAGGTCATCCAGGGGTTGGGCATGTCATGCTGGATAACCATCAGAGTATAAGTCAGGCCAACAGGAAGCCATATGTCAGCCACCACAAAGCATGGGAACTACCAGTAAGGCTGGCACGGGTGGTGGGGCTTACCTGAGGATGATAGCACAGGTGGGGGGAAGCCTCCATTAATTTTTAAACCTCCCTGGCCCTGGGGGAGGGGCTACGCACTGACAAGAAGAAAGCCATTTTCCACTTTATCAGCTGGATGATGTTCTGTGAGTGGTTGAAGGCCCAATCCCAGGCAGACGAGTGAAGGAGGCACAAACACTGCGTACCTTCCTCTAGTATGGTCCAGCGCATCTGCATTTCCACATGGGACGCTTAGGGATAGGAAAAAATTAAAAAAAACAAAATCAAAGGGAAATGATCTGAAAAGCCTGTTCTCTATGCATCTGTGTCTCTGCTCTTGGTTTCAGGAATTGTCATCCCTCAGAGTTACCCATGCCACAGCTGGGAAAACAGGAGGACCAACTAGGGGTTTTGCTGGGTCACACGTGAATAAGCCCCATCAACAGAATCAAGGTTCTCAACCTGTTTTTGAGCCATGATTTTTTTGGCAGTCAGGGGAATTCTGTGGAAGACTGTTTTTACATGCATAAATGAACTAAAAATAAAATCAGAAAATAAGACTATGAAGAAAATAAAGTATTGAAATATTTATAAAATATCTCTAAAAATTCAAATTTGAGATATAGGTTTTTAAATTAATGCATTAAAGGACTAGATCAAACCACCAGAATTTCAGAACAGTGACAGCTGGTAAGTCAGGACGAAGGCAGCGATGATGACATGGAATGAGAGCACACGTGGTTTTGTTAGAGGAGAGCACACGTGGTTTTGTTAGATGTGAGCACACGTGGATTTGTTAGAGGAGAGCACACGTGG
>VMDR010024358.1:0-15072 GCA_007922815.1 Macrotus californicus | reverse complement strand
GGCAGGATCCTATAGTATGGTGTCTGTTAGAGTGTTCTAGGGACCCATCTGTATCAGTGCACTAGATGGCGTTGTGGTGAGAGGCTGTGTTCAGCTTCAGTGAATTGGTTTTGAAGACTCTTTCAACGCATGTGCCCATTTCATGATGGGTGATTTACAAGCACACCTACCCACACTGCACTGAGTGTTCAGTAGCTTTTGACCAAACATGGCACGACCTCCATAACCTACCCTCCACATTCACCCAGTCTCTCCCTAAGCAACTTTTTTTTTGTTTCCTCAGATGAAAAAAGTCTTCAAAGGAAAATGTTTTGCCCATATGGAAGAGGTGAAACAAAAAAAGGCAGAAACACTAAAAGGCATCAAAATCAACAAGTTCACAAACTGTTTTGAGCAGTGGAAAAAAGTCTCAGTAGGTGTATTGCCTCAAATAGAGAGTGGTCTGAAGGTGACTGAAGTTTAAATATGTAAGAATAAGTACACAATTTGTTATAAATAAATTCTAGGTTTTTGAGGTCCCCCTCATATATTTCCATTTATTTCTTCTTAGAAAAACTTATCTGGATTCATTGTTCAGGACTTCCAGCCAAGATGGAGGCATAGTTAGATACACTGTGCCTCCTCGCATAACCAAAAGAAGGACAACAACAAATTTAAAAACAAAAAACAACCAGAACTAACAAAAATTGAACAGTATAGAAGTCCAACAACCAAGGAGTTAAAGAAGAAACACTCACCCAGACTGGCAGAAGGGGCAGAGATGGGAAACCGGGCAGAGAGGACTCGCGGCAAGGAGGCAGCTGGCAGACAGGACGAGGCGGCAGATTGTGGACCGGGTGGTCCTACAGTTGTATGTGGATAACCCAGGAGGAACAACTGGGGAGCAATAGATCACGCAACCCAGGGTCCCAGCTTGGGGAAATAAAGCCTCAAACCTCTGACTGAAAACACCTGTGGGGGTTGAAGCAGCAGGAGAAACTCCAAGCCTCACAGGAGAGTTCGTTGGAAACCCACAGGGTCCTAGAATATACACAAGCCCACCCACCTGGAAATTAACACCAGAAGGGCCCAGTTTGCTTGTGGGTAGTGGGAGAAGTGACTGAAAACCCGAAGAGAGTGGAGCAAGCGGCATTGTTCCCTCTCAGACCCTCCCCTACAGATAACATCACAACACAGTCACGTGAGTTGCCCCGTCCTGGTGAACACCTAAGGTTCTGCCCCTTACTACGTAACAGGCACACCGAGATAAAAAAAATGGCCCAAATGAAAGAAGAGATCAAAGCTCTGGAAAAAATACAACTAAGTGACGAAGAGATAGCCAACATATCAGATGCACAGTTCAAAACACTGGTAATCAGGATGCTCACAGAATTGGTTGAATATGGTCGTAAATTAGATGAACAAATGAAGGCTATGTTAAGTGAAATAAAGGAAAATGTACAGGGAACCACCAGTGATGTGAAGGAAACTGGGATTCAAATCAATGATGTGAACCAGAAGGAAGAAAGAAACGTTCAGCCAGAACACAATGAAGAAACAAGAATTCAAAAAAATGAGAAGAGGCTTAGGAACCTCCAGGACATCTTGAAACATTCCAACATTCAAATCATAGGGGTACCAGAAGGAGAAGAGAAAGAGCAAGAAATTGAAAACTTATTTGAACAAATAATGAAGGAGAACTTCCCCAATCTGGCAAAGGAAATAGACTTCCAGGGAGTCCAGGAAGCTCAGAGAGTCCCAAAGAGGTTGGACCCAAGGAAGCACACACCAAGGCACATCATAATTACATTACCCAAGATGAAAGATAAAGAGAGCATCTTAAAAACAGCAAGAGAAAAGGAGACAGTAACCTACAAAGGAATACCCATAAGACTGTCAGCTGACTTCTCAGAAGAAACCTTAGAGGCAAGAAGGGGCTGGAAAGAAGTATTCCAAATCATGAAAGGCAAGGACCTACAACCAAGATTACTCTATCCAGCAAAGCTTTCATTTAGAATGGAAGGGCAGATGAAATGCTTCCCAGATAAGGCCAAGTTCAAGGAGTTCATCATCACCAAGCCCTTATTATATGAAATGTTAAAGGGATTTATCTAAGAAAAAGAAGATAAAAAATATGAACAGTAAAATGACAACAAACTCACAGTTATTAACAACCAAACCTAAAACAAAAACAAACTAAGCAAACAACTAGAACAGGAACAGAATCACAGAAATGGAGATCACATGGAGGGTTCTTATCAGGGGAGTGGGGAGGGAGAGAGGGGGAAAAGGTATAGGGAATAAGAAGCATAAATGGTAGGTGGAAGATAGACAGGGGGAGGTTAAGAATAGTATAAAAAATGTAGAAGCCAAAGAACTTACATGTACAACACATGGACACAAATTAAGAGGGGAATGCGGGTGGAAGGGGGTGTGCAGGGTGGAGCGGAATAAAGGGGGGAGAATGGGGCAGCTGTAATAGCATAATCAATAAAATATATTTTTAAAAAAGGAAAAAAAAGAAAAAGAAAAACTTATGGTCACTGAAGTTTCCTTTTGTCTTATAAAAAAATACATGTAGAATTTATAATTAAATTTTAAGTATTATCATTAGTTCCATAAGAATCAGGGACCAAAAATAACTTCCTATCTCTCCTCTCCTCTCCTCTCTTGATACAATTAAGATCATCCTGAGAGTATCCTATTAGATACTCTCCTATAGATTTAGCCTATTAGCTATTATTCCATTAGAAACTCTCATGATGATTAATTTTATCTATAATAAAGAATAATTCTGTTTTTCATGAGGTCCTCACTTGGTACTTTAAGAATTCTGAATCCAGCAGAGTAGTCATCCCTATCATTAACTGCAGTCATGAGCTGGATCTAAAATTTCCATTTTATCAGAGTGGAAGGTGGTAAAAAAAGGGGGGACTAGAGGGACGGCAAAGAGCCTCTCCACAGCCGCATGAACCAGAGCAGCTGATGTGTAAAGTCGGCCTCAGTTCCTCACTGTGGAGCAGGGTGGGCCTCCCTCCCTCCTGAGGACTGTGAACAGCCACTCTCGACTCCAGGGAAGCAATCTCAGGTGGGGATAAGGAATTATGTTATAGATAGTACAAGCTCTTCTATCTCACGGTAGAGTCTCAAAGAAGCTTTTATCAACTCCTGCCTCTGCAGGGCCTTATGAAATATCCTTTCTACCGCCTGAAAATTTTTCCCAAAATAGAACCATGCCTTTGAATAGCAGACACCTTAGGCAGCCACCTTATGGCCCCAAATCTCCCACAGGATGAGATTTCCACTGAAAACTCTCACAAGAAGCATTGCTGATTCTCAGGTATCAGAATCCCTCAGATGATCTTTCATTTGCGTCTGTGATGCACTTAGAACAAAGTTAGCAACCATACAGGAGGGAAAGATAAGTCAGGTGAGAGAGAAAGAATGAGCAGGAACTAACTAGGTGAGATGAAAACAGTGCTTTCCAAGTAGATAAAACATTATGTGCGGAGGACACTCGGAAGTCTTTGACATGGAGACTCGGAAACTAGAGTGAGGAGATGGAGCCAGGGCGGTGGGATGCTGCTGTCACCATCAACCCCTGGACCACCGCAAAGACATTTGCTTGTATCCCACAAACAGTCCAACTCCACAAAAGCATTTTTAATGGAAGAGGCACAATCAAACGTGTGTATTTAGAAGTTCTTTACACTGGATACTGAATAGAGATGGCTTAGAAGTTTCAATTAATATGACCTAGAAAATGTTGATAGGTATCTAATTTGAAAGCTGACCTATGATGACCAGGCAGTGGGTATTCTGAAGCTGCAGTCTACATTGAACTGCTCTGGCCTAGAAGGGTCAGATTTTACTTTTTAATGCTTGCCTCCATGTGCCAGAAACTGAAGGTTTAGTTGCAATTCTTTTAGTGAATACATACAACACTTGGTAGAATTACATTCATAGCATTTAAAAAGAAAAGATACCAACTATCTTTAAATAACAATAAATTTTTAAAAATAAATAAACATAAAAAATTCCAAAAAGTATATGCACGCCAGTATCAGAACTGACATTCAGCGTTTTAACTTTCAGAGTTTAGGTTTTGAAGAAACCAAGCAGAAAATCTATATGAGCGAAATTAATATTTTATGGCTAAATTCAAGAAAAACCTATCAGGTTGATTATCTTCTCTCTCATAAATATCTGGAACTCCCTAAGGACACAGAATTAGGCTAATATTGACAATTTCCTTAAGTGACCAAAGCTACACTTTTCAGGCAGTAAGATCTCAGTGAATACTTTCTGACTTAATGAGTTTTGACTTAATGAGTTTTCTAAGTACTAACACATTCTACCTTAAAAGAGCATTTTGATTTAGTAGTTAGGATAATGACTATGCACTAGATGTTTTATGTTTTAGAGAATGAAAATGTCTGAACTATTATGTTCCATCTTTAGTAAGATGAAAAACAATTCCTGCCTAGTGAGAAACATTTTCCCTATAAAATAATTGACTCTCACTGAAATTCATATGAAATTCTTTAATAGGAAGCAGAGAATCAGTCATAAGACAGAAATGGTTAAAAAAGGCTATTGAAAGCATAATTGATGTATAGTGCTTGGACTCGAGGTGGAAGTTTATGGGCAAGACATTTTTGTCATGTATTTTCCCAGTGACAAGGCATTCACAGATAAGCCAAGTGCTTTTGAGCTGGTGAATTTATTCGATTGACCTGACATCCCAGGGACTTTTGATGGGGAGACCGCCTGGGAATGAGACCTTTAGGTTCTCTTCACTGCTTTCCCAGAAGCAAAAGCAAATTCCAAGACTGGTAGTGCTCTGATTTTGGTTTTAAATATCTGGGTTGGCAAGTCGGGTCCTGAACCTACGCTGCACTAGAAGACCTCCACAGGACAGCCCGGCTCCGGGAAGGCTCGTGGAGAGGGTCACAGATTCGTCTGGGGCCATCTCAGTTTTCAACTATACCCAGAGAACTTCCAGAGTCAAGAATCCTCCAGGACACTTTAAACTCCTAAAACTACATGTTGAAGCAGTGACATCCTATCCCTTTTACAAGCATCCATTCAGCATGTTTGCAGTAATGGAGTTACCTTTACAACTACTGGTTTGACCAAGCTAAATTTTTACCTCTTTGAACTTCCATCGTAAAAGCTGGCTATCTGCATCTCTAATGAGGGAATGGAGTGAATGCATCTTTTATTGTAACTTCTGGGCCTTTATGACTATGTGCATTGTAAAAAATCAAAAACTCTTCTAATATAACAATTTAAAAACATACAGAAAAACAGAAAGCATACCAAAAAATGATTTATGTACTCACCACCTGCATTCATCAGTTTTTCTTTTATGTTAATCCAGACCTGTACTCTATGTATAAATATACATCAGTGTTATTGTAGGTAGTTAAGTAGTTATTAAGAAAAAAAGGGAAGCAAAGGGTGTTAGACATTGAGCTTAATAAACGGGGGAGCATGAGTCTGTTTGCTCCATCAGGAAGCTCCAGCTTCACATCCCATGGGATCATAGCGTTGCTCTGCCCAGGGGGTTAACACTCCTTCCTTCCCCCATCTGGTGCCAGATTGATAGAGGGTCTAGGAGGAGGTGCTAGACCACAGAGCTAAGAGGTGGATCTATCACAAGCCCAGGACAGCTTGGAAAGTTGATTGGTTATTTTGAAAAAGCTCCTGGTTAAAACCCAGGGGAAACAAAGAGAAAGAGACTCTTTCTTGCTGGTGACCCGGCACTCACACCGTGCACTTGCACGACACACTCACAGGTCCCCTTTGCATAGTCATGTGGCCTTCAGCCACCAAGTGGCCACACAGACTCCACATGCAGGATCCAGGCAGGAGCCTGAATACCTCAGCCCAGCTGAGCAGGGAACACACGCTGAACTAGCTGGATGCTAGACTGAGCTGAGCTTTAATATGGCCCAGGATCAAGGACATTGACTCCATTTCTGGCCCTGATTCTCCATGGAGGGATGGACAGAGATGGGACATTAGAGGGACATCTTTTTGCTTATGCTTCCTGGATGAATCTTACAATAGGACCTCATCCTCTTCTGTGGGTCCCTGAAAATGCTTTTTCTTGTGACATCCCAAGAACCCCCCTTCCACCGGCAATACTTACATTATTATTTATGCCTATTTTGGGCTGTATTATTTAAAATAATTTACAGATATCATGGCACTTTTCTTAAAGTCTTCAGTATGAAAAGAAATACTCTCCTATAAAATCACAACAGCATTATGTCATCTAAAAATCACCAAAATTCCCTAATAGCATCAGAAACCATGTTTATATTAAAATTTCCTCAAGTTTCTTCATATTTTCTAAGTCAGGATACAATCAAATTGCCCTCAATACATTTTTTATGTCTCTTAAGTCCTTCAAAATCAGGTATAGTTGCTTATTTTTTTCTCTCCAAGCTACTAACTGCTTTTAATTGTATTTTTCCATTATCATTGAGTCCCCTTATATCTCCATCCCCCCAGCAATCACCACACTGTTGTCCATGTCCATGAGACCTTTTTCCTTTTTGCTCAATCCCTCCACCTCCTGACCGCTCCCCTTAAGCTGTCACTCTGCTCTCCATCTATGAGTCTCTTTCTATTTTCCTTGTTAGTCAGTTTATTTATTAGATTCCACATATGAGTGAAATCATATGGTATTTGTTTTTCTCTGACTGGCTTAATTCACTTAGCATAATGTTCTCCAGGTCTATCCATACTGTTGCAAAGGGTACAGTTTTCTTCTTTTTTATGGCCAATTAGTATTCCATTGTGTAAATGTCCCATAGTTGTTTTATCCACTCATCTACTGATGGACACTTGGGCTGCTAACAAGTACTGGAGAGGATGTGGAGAAAGGGCAATCCTTTTCAATGTTAGTGGGAATGCAGACTGGTGCAACCACGGTGGAAAGCAGTATGGAGATACCTCAAAAAATTAAAAATGGTTCTGCCTTTTGATCCAGCAATCCCACCTCTGAGAATATAACCAAAGGAACCCAAAGCACTAATTTGAACAAACATAAGCATCCCTACATTCATTGCAACATTATTTATAATCGCCAAGATATAGAACCAAACTACTAACTTTTTAAAGGCATCAGACCAGATGTTGTTCAGAAGGTCTTACATTCTGCATTTGTCTGATTGTGTTTTCATGATGCATTTTATGTGTTTCTCTATCCCTTGTATTTTCAATAAACTAAAAGTGAAAGCTAACCTCATGATTAGATACAAATTAAACACTTTAGGCAAAAAAAATAGTCCTTAGAGAAAATCGGTATTTCTTGTTCCATGTCATGTGCAGAATGTCTGGGTCGTTCACAATTAGATGGTGCTACTGGATTAACTTTTGTACAGTCGCACCTTTCCACCATAAATGTATGATTCCTCCTTTGCAATTAACAGGTGATCTGTGGTGAGATGCTCAGCATTGTGTGATTATTCTGTATTCCCAACGTTTCACCAAAAAGTGTTCGCATTCCCTGAAGCTTCTTCCCTCGCTTGTTTCAGTAAGACTAGCAAAATGGTGATTTTCTAATTCTGTTATTGCTTTAACGTTTGTGATGCTTCTGTAAACAAATAAAAGCTTTTTTCTTATCACTGGGCTCACTTTTTTAAAACCGGAATCTACAGTTCTTATTGGAAAAACAGCATATTTTGGACTTATCTTTTAATTACCAATTTTCAAAGTAAAAAATTGGTATATTATCCATCTCAAGTGGTGACAAATGAGTTTGTTTGATTTATAGTCTCTTCTCTTAGTATTACTACTTACTCGATGACATGTGCTTATGTAATGGATTTCAGTGAGTTACAATTGTGGTGGTGTTGTTATGGATGCTTAACTATCCCAATTTGGACTAGGGGGAGACACTTCAGGCTGGCTGTGTATCCTGTTGACATAATCCCATTAGACTCTGAATACTTTCTTTCCCAGAGTATATAAGGCAGTCAGGAGGTAAAAGGCTCAGCTGATACCTCGAAACCCCCAGCCTCTTTGCCCCGCTCCATAATGAGCTATTTCCTAAGGTTCCTGATCCCCTCAGCATGAATGATAATTAAAAAATAAAATCTGGTTGTGATTTCTACAGGGAGCATGATTACTCCCTGACTTTTTCAATGAGGAGAGTTAGGAAATTTATCTTTTAAAATTAGAACTTCATTTGGTAATTTCAACTTAATTTAACATCGCATGGTTTGATTTAACTTTTTAAGTTTTTTTTATAATTATAGCTCTTCTATTTCATTGCAACTCTTAGTTCTTAAAGCAATCCATACTATTAAAACAAAACAACTGAGACAATTTTAAAAGTCCACAGCCTTTTCTGAACTTAGAATGTATCTCTAAGAATAAACCGAGTCCTATGTCCAGTCACTCCAATGTAAATATTTATATATTGATAAGCTTGAAAGTGCTACGTGTTTGGTACCTCATAAAAACCATCTGCTCACATTGCCTTTTTATTGCTTTGGTATAGACTTTCCAGTAGCTTCCAGTTACCTTTAGTATGAAATTTAATTGAAGTTGATTCACTCAACCTTTTATATTACATTCCTATAATCTCCCTCATTATTTTGAACCTATGGCTCCTTCCTCCAAATAAAGAAAAACTCCATTCTCTGACACTCCAACCCCATGGTCAATGCCTTTGATCTCTTCCTCACCTCAGAACTGATCCGATATCTTCCTCCAGTGTTAACAGCGCCCTCTCCAGTAAAACCAGCAATTAGAATATTTTGAAAGACACTTAATTACGTACTTATGTCGTTTGACGTAGTTGCTGTGAAAAGATAGGAAGAAGTGATTTCGAATTGATCACGACATGACACTGTGATACTCAAGAACTTAGAGATAGGCACTGGAAATAGTTCACAGTTGAGCAGGAGAAGGTAAAGGCTCACGTTGAAATGATTATTCCGACAGCTCAGAGGGGAAACAAAACTCAACCAAACGATAGTACTACTGTTCAAGTGAGAAACTTGGCTCACATCAGCCCAACTGAATGTCTACTTTGATCAAATCCTCAAAATTATTCACTCTGTAAATGCCTAAAGAGCATGCTAAATATTTGCTTTTAAGTATCTGGATACCTAGGACTCTTAAGAAGTGTGCTGTTGCATATATTTTATTTTACCCAATTAGTCCAAAGCATTCATCTTCTATATTTTCATTGAATTATTTTTTGAAAAACTTCTCTGATGGTCACTGAAGTTTCCCTTTCATCTTAGAAAAATGCACATGTAGACTTTAAAATTAAATGTTAATATTATCATTAATTCCATAAAAATCAGGGACCGAAATAACCTCACATTCCCTCTCCTCCCTTCTCTCCTCTACTTCTTCTCTTGATATAATTAAGACCATCTGGAGAGCATCTAATAGGATGTACAGACATTATGCCATTAGATACCGCAAGGTGATTAATTCTATCTAAATAAAGAATAATTCTGTTTTTCATGAGGTCCTCACTGGGTACTTTAAGAATTCTGAATCCAACAGAGTAGTCATCCCAATCATTAACCGCAGTCACGAAGTGGACCTAAAATTTCCATTTTATCAGAATGGAAGGTGGTAAAAAGAGAGGGGACATAGAGGGGCGGCAAAGAGCCTCTCTACAGCCCCATAAACCAGAGCAGCTTTTATAAGTACAACGTCATTTGGGACTTTCACTTAATTTGATATTGCATGGTTTGATTTACGTTTTAAAGTTTCTATGCCTCTCTCTGACATCATGGGTTTTTTTGCAGTCTTTGGAGAGGTGTGGAAATAGTCATCCAACAGCTTCTTGCTCACTCTCAGAGCTGCAGCATTCTCCACAATAGTTTCCAATGTTTTCGTTTTGTATGCGTATAACAAGTTTGACCCTTTCCCTAAAATTTAGCACTTACTTCACATATGATATATTTCTCAGACAAAAAAATGGGAGAGAGGAATTTTATGAAGCTGAAACTTTGTAGTACTTCATATGAAATTCTGCCATTACTATAAGCTTCACTAATAGTCTGCCCTAAATCTTGGGACAAATCTGAATATCTTTCTACCTCATTCTAAGGCTCAATGACAAGACAAAATGTTAAAAAGTGATTTTAATTTAGTTGAAGATGTTGTCACAGTATGCTAGATATCCAACAGTCCCCTTTTTAAAAAAATGATTATAACAAGAACTCTCAGACAAAATAAATAGTATTAACTAAGAGGAAAAATGAGCTACCACAATCTTTAAAGGAAATACAGGCATATGGAATTTAACTGCATACAAAGTCTTTAGTCCTATAAGCTTCTGAGTAGATTCCGCTGTGTTTTTTCCATGCAGTATTTTACTTCCTATGTGCATTTTGAGGATGCTTAATTATGAAGAAAGCAAACAGAACAATATAGAGAAAAAATTGTAGAAATGTTTACTGCTTAATATAGTGAGAGCCCAAACACTGAACTTGAAGACTTATAACTAATATTGAGAAGGATCAAAATCTTTTATGTGTTAACATGAGAAATCCTGAAATCTAATGAGTAAATTGTGAAGGTCGAATTCATCCCTTAAAATTAAAAATTTAATTTTTCTCTTGGATTAATATTAACAGTAGACAAAGGAACAACATGGGAGACACTAGAAATCTATTTGGTATATTTGAGAGATAACCAGACATTAAAAAGATACTGAAGCAAAAGAGAAGAAATGAATTAACTCCACGACATAATATGATAATGCTCTTCAGCCACTGAAGAACATAAGCAATCATATTTCCAGCCATAGACATCTTAAATAAGAGCATTTGGCTGGTGACAGCTGTGGCAGGCAGATAAGAAAAGCACTGTGCAATAGTAGAAAAGTAATTTTCCTGCAATTTATTTATAGCCACCAGGGCTACAAAGGTAGTGGGGAGAGGGGTGTGGGGGTATAAAAAACAATCCCAGAACTGGAGAGAAAAAGCTAAATATTCATTTTGTAAACTTTATACATGGAAATAGCGATCCTGTTATTTCACTTATTTCCCACCCTTTTTAGACATAAATTGGCCCAGTGGAGAATTCTCATTGGTGCCAAGATGGGTTTCTAGGTCATTGTCAAATGCTGGAAGACAGCTGTAAAGCTGCTAAGAGTAATTCAATTTGAGCAGATTCAGATGACGTTTCTGTTGACAGACAATATTCACGGCATGTAGCCGGAAGGAGCCTGCTGGGGATCTAATAACCTCTGGCCCAACGTGCGTGCCTGTTCCACCTCCCTAAAGAAGCCCGGGAGAGTTATGTGAAACAGCGTACTGAGACGCACTGTCCTCTGCTCCTGAAATTTCCGCTGGGCATTGTGCCAAGACATTAGTTCAGTTACAAACAGACTACACACTTGAAATGGGGGGAAATTGTTGGAGCATCTTCTAAACTTTTTCCTCTCCCCAAGACCTCCGAATACAATTGTAAGACCAAGAAGAAGCGGAGACAGAGAGCAACATTTTTTCTTCCTTTCTAGAAGGAAAAGGCTATGAAATCATAGGGAAAATATGTCCTAACAAAATACAGTGTCTAATCTCTTAAAAATACCCTGTATGCCCCTTTACCCCCTGTAATGCAACTGTGAAAATTATATTCTTTACCAACTGTAAAATGCATCGTTGAAGAATCAGGCTTTTAAAGTAGATTAGTTGTAACACCGTGGCTATTATTCCCACAACATCCCCAAGAGGATTAGCTTACTTTCCCACAGAAAAAGCAAGGCTGTGTGTCACAGCTCCTCGAAAGAACTGAGCCTGCTTTTCAAATAGCCACGGAGTATCCCCAAAAGAAAAACATATGACAGTGGGAATCCTGGGGTTAAAAAAGTCCAGCCACCAGGGATTGTGGTTCCATGCCAGCTTGCACCCTCTCCTTTGAGAGAAGCCACTGGTTTGGATGCTGGTCTCTAAATGCCAGTCTTCTTGAGAAGTGACCCACCGGCCTTGTGGGTCAGATATAACTTAGTGCTTGTTTGCATAGGTCAGCAGGAATAGAAAGAATAGAGAATAAAATTAAAGTCAAAGTCAAAAGAAAGCCCATTAATTCTGGAACATGTAGAGTCAAATATAAGAAAACCTAGTTTCTCTATATAGCTCTTGCTGTGCTAACAAAATAACTTTTTTACTAATTCTTTTAAAGCGTTCGTTAAATCATCTGGCCTTAGAAATCTTCCTTGATCGTTTTCCCCCCATGGACACAGGCCTAGTGCTCAGGACGTCATGTAAACGGAAACACATTCAGTAAGACCTGGTCTACCTTGCCTGAGACATCTAGTTCTTTTGCTGACTCACCGGCAGCTGTCACACACTGCCTCACTTTCTGACTTTATAGATGTTTCCCTGTCTGTCTTATTCCCCCTAATAAGGTATGAAATCCTTGAGCAAAAGGGCCTTGTCTTATTCAACTTGTCCCCTTCAAAGTGCTGTAGACCCTTGAGGAAGACCAAAGCCGGTGAGGTAGTCTGGATCCACAATGGCACAGGCAGCCAAACAGGGCTCCCTCCCACAGAAGCGCCTTCCTCCCCCTCCCAGACCCTAAGGACAATTTCTAGAGAGGGAATATCAACACCGTGACAGGAAACAGAGTGGGAGTGGCAATCCAAATGGATTCCATTTTTATAAAAAGACACGTCAAAAATTTTTAACATAATTTTGCTCCTCTCTCCGAAAATAGATTGTGTCTTTAACCTCAGGGTTGTGGGCTGTCAACCACCAAGTATTCATATCTGGAAGGAAAATGTTGCTTTTCTATTTCCTATAATAGGCCTAATCTTTCTTCGCACCACCCAGCTGGGAAGTAGAAGAAAAGAATATACGCACTAGCCCATTGACAGTGTCTGTCATCCTTCTGGTATTCAAACAGCAGTTTTTTACTAACCTCGCCCATCATTTGGATTGCAGCTCACACCACCCTCCCACTTACATACAGTACCTCACACACTTATGTGCTCACACCTATGAACTATAAATGCACACAGACACAACTGCACAACAGCTCCACAAAGGTGGTATCCAGGCGAATGACAAGGAAATCACATACCCTATTAGCAAAGGGGAAAAAAGGTCTTAAGTCAATGAGCTTTTATTTGCATCTTCGCTTGTCTTTGCTCCAAAGTACTAGGTGAAGTGGTCCCTTGTTCTAATCACTCTGTTAAGAACTATGTCCCTTCCTTGATGACTGCTACTCTTGATGTCTGTTAGTCTAGGCTTTAGCCACAGTGTAGCACCTCACAGGGCCCCCCACCCAGTACTGGGTCTCCAATTAAGGTGTTTCTGTGGCGGACTTGCTGGTCCTTAACTCAGGGACCTTCTGCTTCCGCCTCCTTTCCATGACCCACAGAAGCTTGAAAATAATACATCAGGCCCACTTTCTGCCTAATTACACAATGGCACTTCTGAGACAGCCCAGCACCTTGTTCTGGCTGTGCCGTGGTTGGGGAGGTCTGGGACTCCATGCTCCTTGTCACAGCAGTGGTTCTTCTGCAGGCTTTCCCCCTCATTACTGTGGTCCCGTCTCTGAGCAGCCTTTTCCTATAGTTCCTGCTGGAAAAAGGAGCATAAACCCCCTTATGTCAGTTTTCCCCTCAAATAATTGAATATCTCCCCACCCTCCATTGGTTTTCATCCCAGAACAGTAAACTAAAAAACAATACATGTCTGTCTACCTTTCTTTTCTTAGCCTTTCTCTTCATCATCACCCCAACATGTAAGGGGAAAGTTCCCCCTACCCTGTTTTTCATCTAGTGTGGTTGGAACTAACACTATCTGACGTCCTCTTTTTTCTCAAGATCCATGTTCCGCCAGAGGTTCTGAGGATGGATGGAGTGCAGAGAGAGAGGCGGCATAACTAATAAAAAGACTTTGAAAATGATGATTTTCTATCAGATAGCAAAATGAGGGGCTTTATAATGAGGTCCAAAAAAGAAAAACACATAGTGAAACTGAATTTTCTTTTCAACCACAAGGGACATCAGAAATCAGAGCAAGAGCAAAAGCAGCCATTCACGGTCAGCTCTTCCGCGTGGGCTTGCACTGGGACCCTCATCACTGTGAAGCCCTTCTCCCAGGGTGTCGGTTCAAAAGATTGCGACATCTGTCCTTAGAAATGCAATGTATTCGACCACAGACATTCCATCTTCACAATGTCATGGTGGTTATACTATGAAAAACCATTCAACCCTACCTTAAAAGCTCAAGAATAACATTGAAACCAACACAGCAGTGTTAACGAAATGACAACAAACTAATTCCATAGACACCAAAGAATTTCGTGGGGTCATGTCCAGTTACATTATCAACTGAAAAATATTTTTGTACAAGAATAATATGAAAAGCATGTTCTGATCCAGACATTCTACTACCTAGTGAACTTACGTAATGCCTTTTAAAGAATATCAAAATAACCTTGGTCGAAGATTCAGCTCCATGGCCGAGTCACAGGACTTGACTATCATTCTAGAGTCAGGACTTCGGTTCAGTTCCAATCAGCCAGGGCGTTCAGAGTGAGCTGAGTACATTCTCCCTGGTCCTGTCTCTCAGTTGAGCTAAACATTCATTGATTCCTTGCTAGATGTCAGATATTGCAATAGATATCAAAGATTCAGCCATCCTTGCTCACAGGATACTTATAATTAGTAGAGGATAAATAAATGTCCAATTAATAATAATTCAATGAATGAAAGGAATTTCCTCCCAGAATTTGAGAGGAAAACTTAATATTTATTTTGTAAACTTTATACGTTGAAATAGTGATGCTGTTATGTCACCTATTTCCCACCCTTTTTAGACATAAATCGGCCCAGTGAAGAATCTTCACTGGTGCCAAGATGTGTTTTTTTGGTTGTTGGAAGACAACTGTGAGGAACAGTATAAAGAACCCAAGAACAGTATAAAGCATCAGATAAAAGACATGTAGATAAAAGACATGTAGATTCTACTATTGATTTTTCTTTCCTAGTTCTATTATAAAAGCTTTACATGGTATGTGCTGTTAACAGTGTTTATCTAGAATACAACAAGCTGAGAATATTCATTAAAATTTATTTATTGATAGGAAGTCTCT
>VMDR010024357.1:0-15077 GCA_007922815.1 Macrotus californicus | reverse complement strand
TCTTTACTGCTGCTATTTAATAGGGTGCTGGAGATTTTAGCTAATGCAATTAGAAAAGAGAAAGAACTTAAAGGTGTAAAATTGTAAAGGAAAAAGTAAAATCACTACTATTTGCAGATGTTATGACTGTAGACTTACTAGCTTTACATATATTTACAAATCATAATCAGACAAAAGGAAGAACAATGCCATTTACAATAGAAACAACAGCAACAATAATAAAATCAAAATACTTAGGAATAAACCAAACCAAAAATGTGTAAGACTCATGAAGAAAACATTAAAACATTCTTAAAGATAGAAAAGAAAATTTGAACAAATAGCAGGACAGATAATGTTCTTGATGGGAAGACTAAGCATTATAAATATCTTAATTCTCCCTAGGTAGATTATAAATTTAATTCAAGCCCTTTCCCAAAATATCAATAAGTTTATTTTGTTGCAAATATTTTAGTTTTGAAAACTTGATCCTAAATTGTATATTTGAAAAGTAGCTAGGAAAACCTGAAAATAAGAACAGTGATAGAAGGAGATAAAAAAACTGGATATTAAAACATAGTATAAAGCCTAATAATACTGGTGTCTGGAAAATATAAAGTTACTTCTACACATCACATCTTATCCCAAGATAAATTCCAAATGGATCAAAGATTTAAATGTGAGAAATAAAACGCTGAAAGTTCTAGAAATAAACAGAAGGGATCCCTTTAAAACCTTGGAGTGAGCCAGGCCTTTTGAATTATGACTCGACATCTAGAAGCCATTAGAGAACTGGAGAGGGCACTTTTGTTTGATAAATTGATAACATAAGAATAAAGTTTGCATGAAACTAAAACTAAAAGCAAGCAAACAAACAAAAACATACATAAAATTTAAAGACAGACAACTGGGGAACAACATTTGCAACTCACGTTGTAGACAGTGAGCTGATCTTCCAAGTATATAAAGAGCTCCTACAGCCCTGGCTAGTTAGAGAATCACCCAGATACTCCAAGGTCGTGGGTTTGATCCCCGATCAGGGAACATACAGGAATCAACCAATCAGTGTATGAATAAGTGGAACAATGAATTGATGTGTTTCTCTCTCTCCTTTCCTCTCTCTCTAAAATCAATAAACGAAAAATTTTAAAAAAAGAAAAAAGAGCTCCTAGAAATCAAAAAGACAAAGACTAGTAATCCCACAAAAGAATGAACAAAGAATGCGAACACCTGAAAGATCAGTGAAACTCTCAGTTTGATAACGCGTTCTGTGGGTGCAGCCGTGTGGGAATGGTGTTCTCATACGTGGCTGGCAGCATTGCCAAGCAGTACAATGCACATGGGCGGGATCTGGCAGTACCTGCCCAAATAACTAACATGTACAGTCATGTCAACTTCTAGAAATTTATGCTACAGGTATTCTTGGGGGAAAAAAGAGATGTCTATGCAAGGTTCATTATTGCATCATTATTTGCAAAAGTAAAGGGTAGGGAAAAAAAGATTTATCAATAGCAGATTGGCTAAAAACATACACATAGATATATATATATACAAACATAAAATGAAATGGAAAAGAAATTAGGGAGTTGTCTGTACTGATGTGCCACTTTATTTAAAATAATACTGGGAGGGTGGAGGCAGAAGAAGGTATGGAGGCATAAATGGTGATGGAAAAAATAAAATGAAAAGAACAATAAAATAATACAGGGAAAAGCAAGCATATTGATTGCTTTTGGTTTTGCAAAAGTGACAGGTGGTTAAAATGACTATTTTTATTTTATTTTATTAATTAAGAAACCAGGTAACTAGAGAAAGAGAGTTTTTTTTTTTTTTTTTTTTTTAGATTTTATTTATTTACTTTGAGAGAGAGAGGAGGGAGGGAGAAAAGGGGTGTGTGAGAAACATCAATGGGTGGTTGCCTCCCACACAAGCCCAGCTGGGGATCTGGCCCACAACCCAGGCATGTGCCCTGACCGGGGATCAAACCAGCAACCTTCAACTTCTTGGTTTGCTGGCTACTGATCAATCCACTGAGCTACACCAGCCAGGGCATTTTACTTTTTGTTGTTAGCAGTTGGAAGTAAGCTGGGGTTTTCTGCCACGACATGTAAAAATCATATCCAAGTCTGTAGCGGAACACTGCCCCAAACCCCCAAGTTGTCAAAGTCCTAGTCAGGATCCATGTGGAAGAGCGTCTTTGACAATCAGGAATTCATTCTGTAGCACAAGTAATCAGTCAGACCATCTTGTCTGATCCACTCAATGGGTTTCTGAGTTGAAGCCAGTAATGCAAACAAAGAAACAAAACAACAAAAACAGAAAACAAAAACATCCCCCCAAGTAAACAGTGGCATCCTGGCTCACAGTGTGGCTTCTCTGAAACTGTTTTGCACCCTCCCAGGATTTTCTGAAATCAGCTATGTGACTTTTGGCTGATGTGGCTCAGCGGATTGAGTGCCAGCCTGCGAACCAAAGGGTTGCTGGTTCAGTTCCCAGTCAGGGCACGTGCCTGGGTTGCTGGCCAGGTCCCCCGTAAGGGGCATGCGAGAGGCAATCACACACTGATGTTTCTCTTCCTCTTTTTCTCCCTCCCTTCCCCTCTCTCTAAAAATAAAAATAAATAAATAAAATCTTTTTTTAAAAAAAGACTTATGCACTTTTTTTTGTCCTCACCCAAGGACATTTTTTCATCGTTTTGAGAGAGAAAAGAAGGGAGAGAGAGAGAGACAATGAGAGAGAGAAACATCAGTGTGTGAGAGATCACTGACTGGTCGTCTTCTTGTACACACTCTAACTGCGGATCAAACCTACACCCTGGGCAGGTGCCCTGACTGGGAATCACATCTGCGACATTTTGGTCTACGGGACGATGCTCCAACCAGTTGTGCCACACTGGCCAGGGCAAGGCTTATCTACTTTAAAAAGCCTGTTAAAATGTAAATCTTTAGGAAATTATAAAGAGCACACACAATTTAACTATTTACTAGGGTGTCCATCACATTGTTGTTTAAAAATACGGAAAAACTGGAAACAAATGCCATGTCTAATACCTGAGGATTGGTTAAATATAGTAAATCAAAACAATGCAATACTATACAGCTATTTAAATTGATGCTATTGAAGGGAATATCTTGATGTGGGAAAGCTGTTCATGATTTATAATGTTTTGAAATGGAAATAGATGATAAAAATTCATTCTTTTTTAATACTATTGGAAACTCAGGCATTTTTTTAAATCCTCCCTTGAGGATATGTGTATTAATTTTTTTTTAAAGAGAGTGAGGAAGGCAGAAGGAGAGAGAGAGGGGGAGGGGGAGAGAGAGAGAGAGAGAGAGAGAGAGAGAGAGAGAAAGAGAGACATTGATGTGAGAGAAAAACATTAATTGGTTGCCTCCTGTATGCACCTTGACTGGAGATCGAACCTGCAACCTGCAACCTAGGTAAGTGCCCTGGTCAGGGATCAAACCCACAAACTTTCGGTGTGCATGACAACATTAAGACCAGCCAAGCCACCCAGCCAAGGCAAAATGTACTCTTTATATGATCCTCTCTTTATAAATTGATGCATATAAGTATTAATTTTTATTAATTTATTTTTAAAAATTTTTCGTAGGATAAAGGTTTGGAATAGTAAATTCCAATGGATTTTTTAACTTTGCTCTGAAGAAATCTAAGATGCCAAGAGGTGCTTTAGGACTCAATTTGGGGCTTGTGGGCCAAACCCTTGGGCTTCAGACCACCATCCTCTAGTTTTAAAATCTGTTTTACATACTAATATCCTGTGTCAGATTCATCGGAAAAAATAGGTGTTGCAAATTTGAAAAATTTGCTAATCACTGATATATACTGAGAGTGAAAGTAGTTATTGCTCGATGTTTTTCTCAGTTTTTCATTTAATCGCTCAAGTCCCCACTGACCTATTAGCAGGCAGTACAATTACCTCAGGAGTAATTTTCTTTCCTTTTGTACTCCTCTGCATTTTCAGATTTTTCTATAATGCAAAATATACTTTTTGGAATACGAAAAAAATCATTTTAATTTTTAATAACCTGAGAGGGAAGAGCAATGTTCAACCCACTTGATAATGGCATTTCAAGATATTACAACAGCAGAGTGCCGGGTGAACCGTGCTGTTAAAGGGAGCTCTTGTTACCGAGCAGAGCAGGCGGTTTGTTTGTATCCATGGGTTTATGTGTTTCCATAGCAGCAACCTGCAGCGACTGAGAACAGGTGGATTGACTTTTCTCTTGAATACCACTCTTATTATTTTGTAAATTAAGTCCTTGCCCTATTTGTCTCTACTGGAGCAAGGGCAGGGAGAATTCGAAGCAAACCAGGGCACCCAAATAAAACATAATCAAAGCAAAAGTATAAAAAAGGTTGTTTAAAAATCCCTTTGACCAAGTCCAAAGAGTAACAAAGTGTTATCATGGGTATTTCTGCAGTTCCCAGCATAGCTGGGAGCATTGCATCCTGTTCTTCACTTGTATATGTAAATAAAAAATGATCTACTGACATCTAATGAGTCTCATCCTGTTAAAATTTAAATGACTCCTTAAGCCTTTAGTAAATTAATAAAACTTCGGTTCACACTCAGCTCCCAGGGGTCATGACGACAGGAGAAAACATGTGGGATTGGTTAAAGGAAATCTATTTGACTTGAAAGTGTTTGTCTTTTGACTTCCTGCCATTAGTGCCCATATCTTTATGGCAACCAAAAAGTTTTTTCCATTCATTTAGCAATTATTACCCGTGAGCTTCCTAAATGCAAGGTTAGATGTCTGTTCAGTGCTAATAGTGGAGTAAGCATTGTGCTCATCCCGCTCATAAATTCAAAGCAGGTCAACGTGATTGTCTCTGACTCAGCTTCACAAATGTGTGCTTAGTCAATTTGGGACTTTTTCTCATAAAAGTGATTCAGGAACCCTGACTTCCTTTGGTAAAGGGTGCAAAACAAAGTTGGCTACTTGGTGACCACCTCTCCATAATTTACCTTTTTCTTTCTTCCTTGTAATGAAAAACCATCCTTCTTCATTATCTAAAACCAACCCCTGCACTTCTGTTCTCTTAACCGGGGCCAGTTCAATCAATCTCCATTTATACCCATCACACTTTATTGACTTCATGTGATGTATTTCATACTATGGCTGGTAGAGGGATTCAAAGTTAAAGACAAAGCTCGGGCCCTCATGCAGCTCACACAAAAGTTTGTAAGTGCAATGGCCAAGGTAAATGGGACAGAAGTAGGAGGGATCGTCGAGGAAAGGCTTCCTGGTAAGATTGGGCTAATGTACATCAGATCTTGAACCTGATTCTTGTACAGGTTTTAGGAAGAAGATACAAAACAGTTCAAAGTTAATGTAACTAAAACTGAAGTCTTATCTTCTTCCTAAATCTGTCCTCCTATGTTTTCTCTTTGGGGAGCCATTGCCTCCTGCTGCCTCCATCTACCTAATCATCTGAGACAGAAACTGAGCACCAGCCTGGATTCCCTTTTTCCTTTTTCACTGACCTTCTGCAGAAGCTGGAGCTGGCTTGTTGGGGTCACCACACATGAGGGCAGCCCTGGGATTGGTGGATCTCGAGCTCACTCAAAGCAGGAGGGGTGCCCTGGCTGGGTGGCTCAGTTGGTTGGAGCATCATTTCATACACCAAAAGGCTGTGTGGGTCTGATTCCCCGTCAGGGCACATACCTAAGTTGCAGGTTCAATCCCTGGGCGGGGAAAGTATGAGATGCAACCAATTGTTTCTCTCTCATATAGATCTCTCTCTCTCCCTGCCTCTTTCAAATTAATGAACACATCCTATGAGGATTAAAAAAAAAAAAAATTAAAGCAGGAGGGGTGTTTTCCCATGACCACCAAACTAAGTAGAGAAAGAGTCTCTGTCACGTGAAGTTGGGTTTGCAGCTGCAGAAACGGGACTGAGCGCTGAAGCTCAAGCCAGTGATAGATACTGGAAACAAGGTCAAGCTTGGTAGCTGGGAGGTTTGAAATGAAGGGAGTCTGAGGACTGAGCACCAGTCTGAGAAGAGTGGATGAGAGCGAGACGTTTAATGCTGAGGTGGTGGATCTTGGCTTTCCCTTTGAGGAGTGCTAAGCTGTGTAATTGGGTCGGTGCAGTGGCATGAACAGGATCTCTGCATCCTAGGTGGAGGAATTTAAAAGAAGCTCTCGGATTGGGGATTGGCGTATGAACTGACAAATTTTGTTAAAGTTGAGAATCATTAACCATCCCACCCCCTGTGCAGATTTTAGACATTTTATTTAAATTGAAATATATAACCATACATTGATTTCTTAAACTTTCGATATGGGTCCAAAGACCTTTCCTTTGAGTCTGCTCTTGGAAGCCCATCCACTTTCTTGCTTGAGCTGCCCCTTAATTTCCATCATCACAAAGTTCTGTTGGACAGTGATGGCTGCCTTCCAAACACCAAAATGCCCTGCAAAGGCCCTAATGCTTCTCTTTGAAGCCTGACCCTCAGTCAGTCCCTCATGCTCGCTCTAGGCTGCAGTCATGCTAATGGTATCACTTCTGCACCTAAACGTAACAGCTGCTTCATATATCACTGTGCTAGTACATGTTCCCTCAGCAGAGTGCCCTTGCAGTTCAGAAAGTCAGAAGGGGGCCTGCTGAGTTCCTCCTACTCAGTTTTTTATGACTGAACACAGTTGACAACTCTCCTTGTCCTTCCTGATTCTCCCAGGCATAGATAGTTGCTTCGTTCTGCTTGTTCTAACAGCATTGTGCACACATTCTACAAGCCCTTTCTACATTCTCTCTTCCCAGCTAGACTGAGTTCACGAGGGCATGCACGACACGTTACCCGTCTTTACTGCTAGTAGCAAAGCCAACTCTTGGCATATAGTAAGTTCTTGATCAAGGTTTACTGGGTCAATAGCGTCTTTATAATAGCTCTTTAAGAGTGTGTTTATATGATGCAATAATATAATATGTGATAACTAAGTTGCTGTTACGGGAAGGAATGCACGAGCGTGACTGAGGGAAAGAGTGCACGGGTGGAGGGGGGCAGCCTTGTGTTTGCTGCCCCTGGTCTGTATCATATTTTTTTCAATTTCCCTTTGTAGTTACTGCAGAATGCTGTAGTGTTTGGTTCTAGTCTAAATGATACCACATGCAGGGACACAGATTTTCTACCCTAAATCATTTGACTGGCTAATATGGATTTCTCATTTGTGTATATAGGTAAATCAGTTATTTGAAACCCTAGCTACATATTAGAGTCATCTGCAGAACTTAAGCATTTTCCATTTCCCGGGCCTCACTAAAGACCAGAATCTCTGGAGGCAATATTTTAAATATTTTTAAAGAGCTGTCCAGGCGATTGATTCTTTTTGTGGCCAGGGTGGCAAAGCACTGAGTTACATCCTGTTTGCATCTTGTCATTATCCAGCTCACATGTGAGTTTTTCTTAGTCACTTGCACCCAAGACATGATAATGGAACATATCAAGCAGCTGTTGTTACCAGGGGTGTTTAGCAGTTTCACCAGCTGTGTTTGTTGCATGACTAGTGGCAATCAGAGAAAATGACAAAGGTCAGCATCTGTAGGTTTGGTATCTTTGGTGAAAAAGAAGTTAAGCTGAAATCAGAGGAGAGTTCCAATCTATCAAATTGGCCATCGATAATACTTTCATGTCCCTGCTACATGCTCACCACTGCCGCCAACTCTGGGGGAAGGCAGCTGTAGAGATGTGGTCTTTGTGCTCAAGGAGGGAAGGTGAAGGGGGAGATGAGTGAACGGTGACAAAGAGATTCCTACGTTCTAGGCGTGATGCTGGGCGCTTTGTGTCGTTTTATGAGAACCTGGTAAAGTAGATGTGACTATCATCACTTTACACATAGGAAAACTGATTCTCTTCATGCCTTATTCTACAAAATGGGAATGTTAATTGAGTTTATCACCTTTCTTTTTCTAAAAAAAACTTTTTTCTTTTATTGGTTCTAGAGAGAAGGGAAAGGAGGGAGATAGAGGAGAGAAACATCGATGTGAGAGAGAAACACTGATCATTTACCTCTTGCACATGCCCTGACTGGGGACCAAACCCGTAACCCAGGCATGTGCCCTGACTGGGAATCAAACCAGTGAGTGACCTTTTGCTTTGCAGGATGATGCCCAACCAACTGAGCCACAGCAGCCAGGGCAATTTTACCTCCTTTCTTGAAGATTATGTGAGTTAATACATATTAAGCTCTTAGTGTCACTGCAACATACTAAGTAGTTAATAAATGTTAGCAATTATTGTTATTGCCTGGAGTCTGAAAACTAGCCAGTTGCAAGAGAGATAGGATTAAACCCCAAGGCCATCTGATTCCAGAACCTATGTACTCCAATATGAAGTTGCAATAGATACAACACATAATGGAGTATTAAAGGGAGGTCAAGGAAAGAGCATGAGATCTGCACAGTTGTACTCAGAGAGGGAAGCCATTGAGTGTGGAGCACAGAATGTAAAAGTTAAAAATCTGGAAGTTTGGGTGGTGGCCATTATTGGGCTTTGGCTTCCAGGTTGCAGAGGATGAGGTGGCCTGCAAGGCTTCCTGGAACCCAGCACTTCACTTCAGAGGCCCAGATTCAGGCCAGCAAGTATGTGGAGGGTGGGAGATGGAGCTGTGGGTAAAAGTTGCATACTTCTCAGTGACGCAAACCACCGCATTTTCTGCAGAATGAATCCCCTCTGTCTTTGACAACTATTCTGCCAGTGTTAGGGTAGAAAGAAAGCCAGTGAATCTGGGCCTTGGTGTATAGCTGGTCAAGAAGATGCAGAGGAGGCACAGACTTTCCTTTCTCCTTCTAGTTTCTTTCAGCCAGTCTAATAATTAAATATAATGAGACAGAGGAACAAGAGGAAAATAACTAAATTTAATTACACACGCACGTATGGGAACCCCACACATGAGTGTCTGTGTAAGAACTCCAACCCTGTAGAGAACTTTTATGAGTTTATTTGAGCCAAACGGAGACGTGCTGGGAAGCAAGATCTCAATCGCTCTGGAGAATGACAGTTTAGCACTTTCTTTTATACATTTGGAATTAAGGCGGGAACGTAAGGAAGATCACATGAGGTGGGAGAAAGCGAGATACAGGAGAGTCAGCAAGATCATGTGTTCCCTGGAGGGTCGTAGTCCCGACTGGCAGGACCTCGAGTTGTTGTGGATGCTTGTCTTACATCCCCGGACAAGTGATGAACAAATTCACACGGACTAAAGGAATCCGGTGGAGAAAAAGGGATGTCAAGCCACTCTCTAAATGAGAGAGTGCTAGGGCTTGCGTGGTCGCTCTCTGAGAGAGAGAGAGAGAGAGAGAGAGAGAGAGAGAGAGGAAGAGAGGGAGAGAGGGCCAGGGAGAGAGTGAGAGAGAGGACCAGCCTGCATGGCCACTCTCACTCAGAGAGAGGGCCCAGACCCCTCTCCTGGACAGGCTTTTATTGACACTCTAGGTACATTATGTCCAGGATGGTTCTCATTAACTATGCACAGGTTCACTTTGGGTGGTTACCATAACAAAAGAAAGAATGTTGCTAATCCCTTCCAGATAAAGGTCATTTGCAAATGTAAAGGGAAAAGAGGTTGAACTGGTTACACCCAAACTTGAGAGGTTTAGCATAGATTTTAGGAAGTTACTTTAAAGATACGCAGTAAACATTTGTTGACTCAATTCTTGGCAAAAGCAAGTCTCAAAGCAGCCTAGGTACAATGCAGGCCTGATTCCCCACGGGAGACCTATTCACGGATGTTCTCTGCACACCATGCGCCTCTGTCTGCGTTCACAACCAGAGCTGAGCCACAAGATCACATCACACATGAATAGGTTCCCTATACTCAAGGGTGGTTATGCCTCTGAGGGGGTCTAAAAAAGGAGAGTTATTCTGGCATTTCACAGATGTGTCAACCTTGATGCACAAGAACAATGGATAGGGCTTGCTAAAGGAAAAGATAAATCTTTTTATGGGCCTGGGGCATGACTTGCCCAGTTAGGAATTTATCATCAGATCAACTTATGAGGTTATTTTAGACCAAGGTTATCACAGAGCCCCTTTTTTTGTCCCCACATGAAAGCACCAAAGGCCCTACATACAGGAGAGGCTAAAAACAGAATTAAAACGAGGCTGTTGTGGCGTTCTGAGCTAAGGGTGAGACAAGGCGTTTGAGGCTTCAGAGGGCAGGAGGGTCAGTGTGCCATGGTAAGAACAGCAGATGTTCAGTAATTAGATGTTTGCTCTGCTCTATCTAAGGTAATAAAATGTTATCTCTGGTAAGCACTCATTATGGGCAAGGCCTAAAATTTAAATTCCTTAAGGGAGAAGTAAAAGTTTCTTGTGAGCCTTCAGCTCATAATAATCCACATGCTGAAGTAGCACCTCGTGGGGAGGTGTGTTCTATACCCCTTCAAAGCTGATGACAGATTACACCCCCCCATCCTATCTGCAAACAGATATATTCTTAGTTTGCTTTTCTCTTGTAAGTCCTGAATCTTTTGAGAATGTGCATGCAAACTGGTATCTTAAAGTGCAACACCATCGTGCCACACTCCCATCATCCTGGTGGGAACTGAACTTGATCTTAGGGCCAATAGACATGACTGAGAAACTGAAGAAGAGGCTGACTGCCATCACCTGTCCCCAAGGCTTAGCCAGGAGATCTGTGCTGTAAAACACCTGGACTCTCACACAGCAAGGCCTCTAGACGTTATTTGATGAAGCTTTTATAGCAGTTCTCTCCTACCGCCTGTCGAAAAGAGGAAGAGAAATTGCCTGCTATTATAAATGTCTGAGTCCCTTTTTCCTTGTCCTGTCCCCCTTGGAAATTTGGTATGAAACTAAGGGTCCTTATGACTTTGATTAAATTTAGCTTTAAATCCTAAAAATTCTCTCTCTCTCTCTCTCTCTCTCTCTCTCTCTCCACCCCCTGCCCCATCATGCCCCAGAGACCTAGCTGTTCCCCCAAATAACCAGCCAGCCCTGAGGCAGCAGAAGACAATAGCCTGGACCTAATTAATGGTCACACAGTCCAGACCTCTGGCAGAGTGAAGACAACATCTGACATAAGTTATGTTTCAGCTCCTGAGCCCTAAGATGCAACAACCCCTTGGGTACTTACCCATGAAACTGGACAGAGGGGCACTAAAACAGAGCTCAGAACTGTCCTCAAGACCTGAAGAAATGATTTATTAGCCTTACCTCACCTCCAACCCATCAGCTCCCAGCACGACCCCAAACCCCTAACACATTGTGCCTTGTGATTCTGTCCTGCATTATCTGTAACCTCCAAACCACTGGGGAGTTCGAGCTTTTGAACATTAACTTCCCATTCTCCCGAATGGTGCCATTCATCAATAAAATAGTCAATCTTTGTTTTTTAATTGTATTTTATTGATTATGCTATTACAGTTGTCCTGATCTTTCCCTCTTTGCGCCCTCCACCCAGCACCCCCTGCTCCCTCAGGCAATCCCCCCACCAATTGCTCATGTCTGTGGGTTTCATATAAGTTCTTTGGCTACTCCATTTCCTGTTGTAGTTCACATCTCATGGCTTAAAGTAGCCAGTCTTTCTCCACTGCAGTGCTCAGTGTGTGGCGTCTGGCTCTGCGAGCCCCAGGTGGACGAGCTCTTCATATTCTCTAACACGTACGCTTTGCTCACGAGTGGTTGTTCCCTTTGCACTCAAAGCCAACTCCTCATTACAGATTCATTTTTCCATAAAACCAACTTGGACCAATCAGTAACTTTAAAGTTGTATTTGTTTAAAGTGCAAGGGTTCAAACTCTCAAATTCTATTAAAATTTAGCTCTAAAATGAAAAAAAAAAACCAAACACTCCACAGCAAAAACCCAGGATTGAAGTCCTGCATTTACTATGTACTAGCAAACTGACTTTAGGCTAACCATGTCTGCAGTAGCCTCAACTGTCTTCATTTGCACGAAATAGTATTAATAATAGTACCTATTTTGTGGTTTATTTTTCTTTTCTTTTTTTAAATAGATTTTATTTATTTATTTTTAGATACAGGGGAAGAGAGGGAGAAAGCAGAGAGAAACATCAATGTGTGGTTGCCCTGCAACCCAGGAACGTACCCTTACTAGGAATCGAACCTGCGACTCTTTGGTTTGCAGGCCAGTGCTCAATCCACTGAGTCACTCCAGCCAGGGCTGTGGTTTATTTTTCTTGCCAAAATGAAATGTGGTCATCTATGTGAAAAGCTTATGATAGCTAAGGAATTTGTTTTTAGTTAGGTAAGGGAAAGAATTGGGGGCCAGGATTTAAGAAACATGGGTCCTAATGTTGGTTCTGTTACGACCCAGCTATGACACTTTGGGAAAACCCCGACATCCTTGCTTTCAGGTCTCCTTTGTGAAGTCAGGTAGCAGCAGGGTAGGTATTCAGTTAATGTTGGCGCCATCTTTCTCCTTCCTCCTAATTTCTTATAAAACAAGATAACTGTAATGAGTGACTGGTTCCCAATTCTGGTATCAGAATCATCCACGGAGCTTTAAAAAAACAACTGATAAATCAGAACGTGTATATTAAGTGCATCAGGTGACCTATGAGATTCCTCCAGGGTCTAATGATTGGTCGTTTATAATCTGATGAAGAAAATATGACTTGTATTTAATTTTAAATTGTATATTCTCCTTTTTCTACAAATTATTTGAGTCCATTTATAATGTTTTGAGATATTAATAAAAAAGAAAGCAGATGAGGATCAGGAGACCTTGAAGCGTTATTGTGAGGCTGAAATGTGATTATGCAGGCTGGCACTTCTCAGAGTGCCTGGTCATGGTGAGGTTCAATAAATGGCAGCTATTGTTAAATGGATCAACTCTTGCTCTCCCTAAACATCACTTTTTAAAGTAGGTTTGGAGAAACTGGACAGCTGACTTGATGCTGCATTCTCTAGAACACAAGTGTTCTGTATTACTGATTAAGGGCAACTGAAGGAAGTGTAGAATAGGGGGGAGAAAGGACTTTCTGGGGGAAGGGGACACTTTGGGTAGAAGTTCCCAGGTTCTGACTTGGCGTGTCTGGGAGATTCAGGAGATTATCCTGATGGGCAGTAGGTGCTGGGAAGTAAGGGCAGATTATAGAGGCCTTCAAGACTGCGTAGAGAGTGTAAATTGGTGTTACAAGGGGACTGTTGAAGTTTCACTTGCTGACTTTATGGCTATGGCCACTTCTCACATATTCACAGAGCTCCCTATAAGAACGTCATTACTTCCAAAGCAATTTTAAGGGCATGCAAGGAGCTGGGAAAGAGAAGACACCAGGAAGTGGGCCAATCTTTGTTTTCTTCTGGAGGAAAAAAAGTGTTTGGGACAATGTTCCTCTCTGAAACAGTGCGTACCTCTAAAGTGTATGATGCGAATTATCAGTCACATGTTCCTGTTATGCATTCATGTTGTTGACAAGCCCTTCCCACCTCCAAGCACCACCCCGCTCCCCCCCGTCCCGCCAAGAATCACAGAAGCCCATGGCTCTCTAATGATCTAGGTGCTGCACAGGGCAGAAACCACCTGAACAACTGTTGGTTACTTTTAAGCTAGCTACTGCAAAGAATGTCACTGCTCCACCTGAGAACCCAACGTGACTTGTGACAAACTTCCACATTGGCCTGGCTGACCTTATCTTTAAAATGAAATCCTTGCCCTGGCTGGTGTAGCTCAGTGGATTGAGCACCAGCCTGCGAACCAAAGGGTCGCCAGTTCGATTCCCAGTCAGGGCACATGCCTGGGTTGTGGGACAGGTCCTCGGTTAGGGGCATGCAAGAGGCAAACAATTGATGTGTCTCTCCCTCTCTTTCTCTCTCTCTTTCCCTCTCTCTAAAAATAAACAAACAAAATCTAAAAAAAAATTGCTATGAACAATGTCCAAGATTAAAAAAAATGAAATCTTTCATGTTACCATTTGTATGGTTCCAACTCAAACTATTTTCAAATGATACGTAGTCTGTGTCTCTATACCAAACATACCTTTAGTGGAGGGTCCACTGGGCTTTTCCCCTTCCTCTTTTCCCTCTAAGATTTTACAAGAGTCTGGAGGTCAAGGACTGAGCTTCAGTCTCCTTCACCTGCCATCACACCTGCCACAACATTAGCTACTACACCTGGCTCAGAACACATGTGTAACACTGATAGCTGCTTCCACTGGGATTCTAACAGTGGGCTGGGTTTACTCAGTGCAGGCAAAACGTACCGCCTTGCCATTTATAATGAGCACCAAGCTGTCTCTTCAGGGAGACCGGCTAAGTCTGAATCAGCAGCCAAACTCCTACTCCTGCAAATTGGTGACTGTATTTTTTCCTTTATCTTCAAGAGATTGCTCAGAACAATGTACTACAAATTCTGCCCGTAAAGCTGTGTGGAAATCAGAGCAGCAAAATGAAGGCACAAATGTGTAAGTTATGTGTGTGTGTGTGGCATTCCACGTTTCCTGGCTACGATTTTGCACATATGTTGGTGCTTTGTGAGTGTGTTGGTCAGAGAGATGACAAAACACACAACTGAACCTACTCCTTTAGTCACACCTTGTTCATTGCACACCTTCCTCAGAAATACACACTGGAGTGGTAGTACACATTAAAAATAACGTTAAGGCAGTTTTTTCTTCTGAAGCTAGGATAACTTATTTCTGATACATTCAGGCTTTCCTTGCCGAATAGACTCAATGTGACCCTCACTGTGTGACCCCTGGGCATTGGTTGTCATTTCTGGTCCAGGCAGTCTCTGCTTCTGTTCACAACATGCTCTTAGAAATGTGCTTCCAAGTCGAGTGCTTGAAAGTCAAGTACTAGACTCACGTGTTATAAAGAGCATTGCATCCCCAGAGACCTAAAAAAAGTATGACGTTGATGGAGGGGATTCTTTTCTTGGAAACAGGCAACTGGGCGTGTGATGGAGGCTCAGGGACACCTGTGAGGGTAGGAAGGGCGGGAAGGTGAAGTGGAGACATTGGACTCAGTCATGTGATGCTAGATGGACTTCCCAGAGCCTGGCAGGGTGGGGTGGCGGTGGCGGACAGTAAACTCAGGGCTCCAGATGTGAGGCACTGTGGGGTCTGTGGTCCCTTCCGGCCAAAGGTA
>VMDR010024356.1:0-15073 GCA_007922815.1 Macrotus californicus | reverse complement strand
TAAAACAGAAACAAAAACAAACTAAGCAAACAACTAGAACAGGAACAGGATCACAGAAACGGAGATCACATGGAGGGTTATCATCAGGGGAATGGGTGGGGAGAGGGGGAAAAGGTACAGGGAATAAGTAGAATAAATGGTAGGTAGAAGATAGACAGGGGGAGGTTAAGCATAGTATAGGAAATGTAGAAGCCAAAGAACTCATATATATGACCCATGAACATGAACTAAGGAGAGGGAGTGTGGGGGGAAGGGGTGTGCAGGGTGGGGGGTGGGGAGGAGATGGGACAACTGTAATAGCATAATCAATAAAATATATTAAAAAAAATTTCATCCTCATCAACTCTGTCTACAGTTCCACTTCCCATCTGTGTAACACTCCACACTTTCCAAAGTAGCTCTGATTATTTGTTCTCCCCTTATGAGAGCCCGGTGCAATGGGCAGGAAAGGTCTACCATAACACTTTACAAATCATTGTTCCTAAAATTTATTGTGTCCCTACTAGAACAGGGAACTGGCTAGAAATTTAGCGATATGTAACATACACACCGACATTCACAATGGTTTAGTGGCTGTCCCTTTATGTGGCAAGATTCACAGTGTAGTTCTGAGAAAGGAAGCATGTGAGGTCATTGTGCCTGGCCCAGAACTTCTAAAGCCCTTTTGATTTTCTAAGTGAAGACAGCACAGCAATCACCTTTGTTCTGCGTCTGGTTTTGGCTAATGAGGGGGGCTGCTGGATGCGGGCTGCTCATCGGAAAGAACAAGTCATGATTAGAAGCTTGGGATTTTCAGCCCCATCCTTCATTCTCTTGAGAATGGAAAAGGGCTGAAAACGGAATTAATGATTGCTTATGCCTATGTGATGAAGCTTCCATAAAAACCCCAGTAATACGGGGTTCGGAGAGCTTGCAGGTGGTGAACACGTGGAGGAGCTGGGAGAGTGGTGTGCCCGGACAGGGCATGGGCACTTGGTGCCTCTTCCCACGCACTTTGCCCTACACATCTCTTCCACGTGGATGTTCGTCTATATCCTTTATTATATATTTATAATAACCTGGTAAACACCCTGAGTTCTGTGAGCCACCCTAGCAAATTAATTTAACCAAGGACAGAGTTGCTGCCATCTGTGATCTATACCAGTTGGTCAGAAGCACCGGTGACAACCTGGACTTGTCACTGGTGTCTGGGATGCGGGGGCAGTCTTGTCGGACTGGACCCTTGACCTGTGGGTCTGGTGCTGTCTCCAGGTAGACAGCCTCAGACTGAGCTGAGCTGTGGGACATCCAGCTGGTGTCAGAGCATTGCTTGTAGGCGTGGGGAACCCTGTTCCCACACACATTGAAAATTGGTGGTCAGCACCCATTAGAGAGGAAAAACAGGTTCTTTCTAGTTTTGTGTACTGACTGTAGGTGAAGGCTGCTACTTCTGTGGCCATAGTCAGGCACCACAGCTTCAAAGAAGCACAAGGGGTAGGGAGCCGGATAAAACTATGCTTTCCTGACTTCCTTCAGGGCAATTCTGTGGCCTCCCAGAAGTTATAGCTGTGACCTACACAATGAAATGATATATAGTGTCAAAATAAATAAAACACAAGACATGCAAAGATATGAATATCGTTCAGCAAAATAAGCAAAAAAAGAAGTCCCAGAAATGACATATGATAAAATACTCACTTAATAAAGAAAAAAATTTAAATAAAAAACTATATAAAAAGGAAGCAAGGGGACAATGAACAAATTTGGGATGGTAGTTACATCAAATGGGGAAATGGAAGAAGAAAACTTCTTCATGTAGTTTTCATGATTGTAGTAGTTTTTGTCAAAGTCTTAGGGTTCATATTGGAGGGTGGTTTCAAAAGCGCTTATTACAGCCCTGACCAGGCAGCTCCATGTTTGGAGTATAGTCCCATACACCAAAAGGTTGCAGGTTTGATCCCCGGCCGGGGCACATAACTAGGTTGGTGGTTCAATCCCTGGCCGGAGTGTGCATGGGAGGCAATCAATCGATGTTTCTCTTTCACACTGATGTTTCTCTCTCTCAAAAAAGAAATCAATAAAACATGTCCTTGGGTGAGGATTTTTAAAAACAGCTTATTACACTGGAGAAATGAAGAGATAAAAGAATGAATGGGAAGGGAGGGAGGGAGGAAAAAATGAATGTGGGAGAACTCTAGTGGAGCAAACCATTCTTCTAGAGGAAAAGAGAACAGTTCATATAAAAATCCAAAGCAGGGAGATTTCTTCTCTATGACTTTGGAGAATGTGGTCCAGATTAAAATCTGGTAATGCCATTTCAGGAGTTTAGTTAAGGAGAGCATATATGCATTTGAACTTGTTGCTTCTCCAGAAGTCCCAACGTTCTGGCCAGCTTTACAAAATATTTCTCTCCATGGTGATGGGTAGCTTGGAAAAAGTCATCTACACGTAGGTAAAATTCCTGAACTCTTCTCCGAGCCTGCCCACAGTGCAATAATATTAGCTTCTCTTCCCAAGTCTGGGAAGCTGGGACTCAGGTATATTTTTCAAATGTTTAAATAGCCACTCCAAATTCACCTACATAACTCAAATGTATGGAAAAAAGAGAACTTCCTTTATTCAACAAAGATTTATTAAGTGCTTTTTATATGCTAAGCACATTCTAAGCATAGAGATACTGCAGTGAGTGCAGCAGACAAGATTCCCTGTGTTCAAATAGCTTCTATTCTATGGTTGAAAAGAACAGTAGCCCTGGGGTGGGATACATTTTAAGGCAAAATAGTGATTAAGAGCCAGGACACTGGAGTTGGGCCATGTGGGCTTAAATCCAGGCTCCTCCAATGGGCACTTAGTTTCTCCAAGCCTCCGTGCCTGTATCTGTGAGTTCATGCCGACCTTGCAAAGCTCCTTGAGGATTAACAATTTAACACAGACCATGCTGGTTAACATGGCGCCTGATATACAGTGAGCACTCAAGTATTAGCAATGATTTGTTGCTTGGTGAGTAATTCACCAAACTACTCAAGTCAAAATCATAGGGGCAAACAACACCTGACTACTCTGATTACCTTGTTCTATCAATTTTATCTCTTAACTACTTCTAAGTGTGGGCATTTTTCCCGCTTCCTTCTCCCTTGTCATTATCTTAGTGCAGACGGGCACTTCTGGTCTGGATTATAGAACTAACTCACCCAGTAGGCTTCCTGCCTTAGTTTTCCTCTCCTACACGTCCCTCCCTCTCGATCGAATATTTGAGCACACCATTTCTCTGATTGACATCCTCCTGGAGTGCTTCTTCCATGACTGTCCCCTGCTTATAAACTGTTTCGAGTTTCATAAGCGGGCCCCTGCCTATCATCGGTCACTTCTCCTGTACTCTAAGTCTCCATCACACTAACTTTTGGGTAGAGCTGGCACACATCATGCCAGATTGTAACTCGGTGACTTTGCAAGTGTTCTTACCCATATGGGGAGCCTGTTCTCCTCCTTTTAACTGGCGGAGTTTTTAACCTTCAGTAGACTGAATTCTTGACCCTGCCTCCACACCACTCCTGTCATTTATACAACGTCATTTCCCTGAATGTACAGTACACACTGTATTGTGCTTACCTGCTTACATGTCTTTCTCAGATCTTAAGCTCTTCGTCAAAAGGAAGTAAGTCTTAGTCCCTTTGGAGTATCCAACAGTTACTTAGCACAGGGCTTGGCACATGGTGGGTGCACTGATGAAGAATGGCTGCGATATTATTTGTGATCATTTTGATGCTGTGCAGTAGTAATTACAGTAACACGGTAACCGAACACTTACTATGTCCAGGCACAGGGCCAAGTGCATGTGGGCATTACCTCACTTACTTTTTAGCAAACATTACGAGAAGGGCAGGTGCTGTGATTATCCTCATTTTACAGATGAAGAAACTTTGGTTTAGCGGGGCTCAGTAGCTGCCAGGGCCACAGAGCTTGTAAATGGTAGGGCAGGAGTCAAAACCAGGGGGTAGGATGCTAACTCCCTATACCTTATGCCTCTATGCATGCTGGAAATTCCAGAGTGAGAAATAACTTCTCTATCTTTCTAAAAGTTCTCAGGAGTGCGCGCCAGGGGAATGCGTTGGTTAAAAGCTCCGAACCCGCAAATCACTGCTTCTACTTCTCACACATCTGTCTATTGCAGTCCAGACAAGTAATCTAAGTGGAATTTTTTACCTCACATATTTCATATTAGAAGATATTTCATGGCAGGTCCCTTTCAAAGATAACACGAGGGATTTTTTTAAAGGCTTAGTTTTGCAAGCTTAGTTTTGCTCTAATTATTTTAGAGCAAAAGGAAACCTTACAGACTTGATTCTAAATATGCATTCTGGGAAAGCAGTATTTAGCATAAAACAACCACCATTCATGCTTACCATTCAGACAGGAAGTGGTTGGATTAATAGTTCAGCAGATGTTTTCTGAGGACTAAAATAACTTGTCAGGCACTGCCGTCCCTGTAGCCTGATCACGACTAGATAGGGTGGGCAGGGTTACACACACCTTCACTTTTATTACTTTTCTGAAAGATGAATGTGATCAATAAGGTAATAGATGGATTGCAGCAGCAGCAGTGTTTGTAACAAAAACGTGTTGTAAAATATTATTAGTTGCCAGCACCAGGTACCAGCAATGTTGGTAGACGCTAAAAACAGACAATTTAACAAATGCAAAAATTTTATTGCCCTGCTTTTGCATGTAATGTTTTAGAACTATACAAAGATTCTCACTTCCTAAGCAGAACTATAATCTGGGCAGTAGTAGGAGATCCTTCATTTTAAATGTTCGTTTATGAACTACTACATTATGATGAGGAACTCTAAAATAATCACATTGTTGTTGTTATGAAACAATGAAAATCTCTTTCAGGAAAAACAAGTGGCTGTTTATACTTGCTTGTACTTCTAAACACTGAGAAAGAAGTAAGCAGCGCTGTAGGAAAAGGCCATCGTGGGAGCAGGCAACCTTGGAGATGACGTCCTTGACTCAGTCATCTCCTCCACAGAGCTTCAAGAGTGTGGCTTCATAGTCTCCAGAAGTATCCGACTGCAGAGAGCAGGACCGATGGAGAAAAGGACAAGATGCAGCATAAATAATAAGGAAGCCACAACTGAATCAAATCCCGCAGCACCAGGGGATTCCCTGGGGTGCAAGACCCGTGACCTGTACCATTTAGTAAAATGCACCTGTAACTCCACCCTTCATTCACACCTGAGTGTAGTTATTTTCCAGCTTAACATGTTCTTTACAACATATGATGTTTAAATGTTTCCTGATATATTGCCATTAAATTTCAATTTGAGTTTACTACAATAAGATTTCATCAATGACACATTACATAATATTAACAAAACTTTTAAAACAATAGTTTAATAATCTATATTATTTACCAAACACTTGCTCTTCTCAGAGTTAATTATTTTATTTTTAATTATTTGAACTCTTGCAAGAACTCTAAGCAGTGGGTACTGTTAAGCATCTCCATGTAACACACAATAAGTAAGATGAGAAAAACAGAGGTTAGGAACCTTGTGCAAGTCTACAGAGGGAATAAGTGACAGGAGCAGGATTCAAATCCAGACTGCTCGGCCCCTTAGCACCACACTATCCTGAAGGAAGTGAAATGGACTACATCCCCAAAGAGTGTATGTCTTAATTCCTTTCCCTTGGACCACCTAAAAGAGATCTTGGTTCAGAAAAGATACCTTGTCAGACTGAGGCTTAAAGGATTAAGATGCCATGTGTACTATGCAAAGAGGTAAAAATGCTTGCATAGCATCAGAAGTAAAACTTGAATTTTAACCCAAATTGCCTAAAAAGTTCCCGTTATTTCTTATTTTATTCAAGGCAATTCAAATAGCAAGCATTTCTTATCACGTAAGTTTCACTTTGGGGTAAATATTAAGGAAGTGGTCATGTAAAGGCAGCAATGAAGAAGGGCCATTTAGAAAAGAAGGGAAGCATTATTTTCATAAGACACAACAGGCATTAATAAACATTTTTTTGTTTTATACAGATTTTAGTTCTTCCTCTACTGGTCTCCCTAAGCCTTGCTCTGCCCAACGTGATAATTTCTCACACTGATGACAAGTCAGCACTGTGTTAAAACAGCTCCCTCTAGTCATCAAAGCTGTAAAAATTATTAGGGGTTCTATCGGTCGTTGAGAAAACACATCCGTAGTTTAGCACGCGGCTGTATTTAAAATTCTGATCCACTGTAGAGACTAAACAAATATTCACCCTTTTCTCCTACCTTTATTCCCTATTCCTACTAGTGAAAAAGCTATTCTATTTACATGGCATTTTAGAAGTTTTATCACAGAAAAGTTAGTTAATTTCAAAACCTTTGAACATAATTCATGCTTTCCTAATTAGGCCATATTAATTGTCGTCAAGAAACTAACTAAATGTTCCTGTCTCCTGGCCTGTTTTTAAGTGGTTCTGGCTTCTCCCAACACGGATCCCATCTTTTATCTTTACATTTAACCCTGCTTCCCAATGATTTCTCTGTGGTGTTTTTTAAGTTATTCTTTTTTTCTATTCTCACAACAAATCTACCCTAGGCTCCCATCTCTTGTCACTAGTTTCCTTGACTATAGATTCATCAATCCCTTGCTCCAAGTTGTTAATTCTTATTGTTTTGTAAATCTAGTCCAGTCAACCGCCTCATTCTTCAAGCAAGGAGCCCTTACTTTTCCTGGGAATCCTGGCTTTCCTCCTTCCTCTCTGGCATCTCCACCGTTGTCTTCTCAGCAGGCTTATCCTCTGCTATCGGCCACTAACTATTTATTAGCAGTGCTTAAATCTCAGTTCTCGGCTTTCTCCTTTTCTCAGTCTGTATTTTCTCCCTAGAGGATATTCATCCATGTCCAGGGATTCAACAACATAGCTGACCCTGAAAACTTGTCTTCTGCCATTAGCTGCCTACTCAGCGTCCCCACTTACGTGTCACAGACATCTCAAACCCAACACATGCACTTTCTCCCCCAACCCCAGAAAAGAAAAAACAGAACAAACAAACAAACAAACAAACAAAACACCTGAAACCTGACCCTCATGCAGGGAAGTGGTACGATGACTTGTTTCCCGAGTTAGAACCCTGGGAGTCATCCTTGTTCCTCAGACCAAATGTCTTTATTTCTTACTGTATTTTTTTCCAGTACCATTTGGCCCCCTTGTACTCCTCTCCCTGCTGCAACCACCACTCTGTTGTCCGTGAGTCTTAATTTAACTCCTAAGTATCTTTGGAGCCTTTGCTCTTTCCTCTCCTTGCACTGCCAGGAGCTTTGCTCACGACTTTGCGCTGCTCTAATATGACTAATATGTAACACCACCCCGCACTCTTCTATCTTCCGTCTGATTCATTCCCCACGGTCTCAGAGATCTTTTCAAAACGTACCTCCAATTATGACACTATGTGCTTAAAACTAAAATTCTCCTGTGGCTTCCCATTGCTCTTCAGCTAAAGACAAAATCTTTAAACACTGTCAAAAAGGTCCTATTTGACCCGATCCCCCTAACCTCATTTTTCATTGTTTCCCCACCACAAGGGCTTCCCACTTGCAATTCCTTGTCAGATGCTCTGCTTCCTCCTGGACCCATGACCTTTCCCCCTGTTGTCTACTCACTTTCAGGTTTCAACTACGACTTCCCCATCGACGCCTTTCCTACAGGTCAAATTCTCCTGTTATATGGTCTTACAGCATGATATTTCTTTCCTTTACATTTAACACAGCTGTGCAGACAAATTTTACATTTATTTGTAATTCTGTAAGGATAGAAAGGAAACCTTTTTCTTTGCTTATAATTATAACCCCAAGCTTGGCACATAATTTTCATTCACTACATATTTTTAATTGAATAAATGAAAGACAAATTCCATGATCTCAGAGCTGTCTTTCGACTGCATTCATCTTGCCATTTGGATTTTATTTTTCAATATTCCTCAAGGTAGACCTTCTAATCACTCAAGTGACATTACTTTTTTCCTTCCTACTTCTCATGATGTTTCTAGAGCATGCACCTTCGAGACCCCGCTGACCAGCCCAGCACCTAGCCCATAGGAGGCACTCAACACACGCCTATTAACCTGACAGGTAGGCTCAAACCCATTTCCCTAAGAAAATATTCCCTATCTAACCCCAGACTTCTTTTACTCTCAATTCCTATATTACTATGCTCCGTACCCTACAATCTAGTATTTAATTGTGTATTGGTTCATATTATTATCTTTTAATTATTTTATTTATGCCCACCTTCACATAGATTATAAGTTGAAGGTGACCACTATGTTTTCTCTTAAAAAGCCTGAAATTTTGTTATTTGTTAAATAGGTACTTAATCTGTTGATCAAGGAAATCTACCAAAAATGCAATTTCATACAAACTTTCTATTAATGTCCTACTATTAATTAATAAGAGATACACATTTTCACCTACATCTTTCTCTCCTTTTCCCCACCAATCATCACTGAGAAGGTGTTAATGAGAAATGTCTAAACAACAGGCAGAAGACGAAGACAGGACCAAAGGCCTGGGTGATATTGTAGGGTTCGGAATGAGCCTCCCCAGGATGTGCCTCTGTACTATGCAGATTACTTTAAACTAAAGGCAACACAGGCCCTGTGGCTCAAGAAAAACTTCTGCCCTCCCTGCTTAACTATGAGAATTATGGGCCTTGACCATAATAAGAGATTATCGGAGATAACCTTTTTTGGCCTAACTGCATGGCAGGGCGAACGACAAATTACTGAACATCTGCCCTTCTTACCATCCCGCAGTGCTGGTCTGAGGCCCCAAGGCATCTTACCTCTTCTGGGACCAGGAGTAGCCCCTATAAACCTCATTTCACCATTCTGTCCTTGAGCCTCTTATGTACATGAGGCTTCTTCTGACTTCCTCATGTGTGTGAGGTTCCCGCACATGCGTATGTAATTTGGTTATTTTTCTCTCGTTAATTTGTGTCATACAGATTTATTCATTGGACTAGGTCAAAGAAACTTGAAGGGGACAGTTTCTTCCTCCCTCACAATACACAAAATGTAATTCTACGCCCAAATTCAGAAATTGAACTATCGGAAAGGATCTTATTCATCAGTAGTGACATGTAGTGATATTACTTAATAATGCACTTTTAGGTGAGAGAAATGAATACACCCTATATAAGTTTAAATTACAAACTGAACTCTTCAGCAATGGATTTTTCTTTTCTGTTAAGATACCCATAGTTTAGATACTTCCTAATACAATAAGCCTCAATTACCCAGACCATTGGGGAAGGGAGAGCTATTGATTAATTTAATTTTCTGGTTTGCTGAGGGTGAACTGAAAGCCCTCTTTATGTTTCAATTTCATTACTGACAATCTTTATAAAAGGTATGTGTCTACTTTTCTGCCTTAGTAAGAACAATATGGTTAATGTTATTGAATCTTCCTCTGTTGATTGAAACTGTTGTAATGTGTCAGGATCGATTCAAATTGCATTGAGTGTGAGCAGTTAATGTAATTTGTGCTAAGCCCCAGGCACAGTCTGAGAGCTGCCTTTTTGAGTAAGTTCCTGATTTCAACTTAGGCATGCATCTCTTTCCGCAAAGGTTTAGTACCAAAACAAAAGCGCTGGCTGGGAAAAAAGCACTGGTGGGAGGGATTTTCGTTGATGAATCTAGGTGATGAATGATGTTCATTCACTCATCCATTGTAAAACCATTTGTAGAGCCTGAAGCAGGAAGGTTCTCAAAATGCCTGCCCCAATGCCCAGGCCAACTTGTGTACCTGGGCAGGGATGACTATCATGGGCAGGGCCACCTCAAAGGCTGGACCATGAGCTTCAGCTGTTCCTGATGACACAAGAATGAAGACTTAACAGAGGAGTCCCAGGGGGCCATGATGAATGTTGCCTCCTGCACACAGTGGAACTCCAGCATCCTAGGGGCCTGAAGGGGTCGGTGCCCAGGATCCAAATCCATGGGGTGCGTAAAATGGCCCTAATGCTGGGGCCCAGGTGTCTGGACAGCTCAGCCTCCATACCCAGCTCTGGACCATCGGTGCTAACAAACGTGTCCTCCCAGAACAGGTTTGTCCTCCGGCCCCAGCTCCGAGCTCAGGTCTCGGTGACTCTACACTGATTTGGATTCACTTGTCTCTACCTCTGGGCCTGATGCTCCCCAAAGATGATTTTCTCCAGACAACAGTAGGGTGAATGACCTTGGGGCATAGGAAGACCTGCAGGACAGCTGTGAAGCCAGCCCTGGACTCTATCTTTCCACTGAGCCAGTGGCTCTGGAGGCTGGGACAATCTGACAGCTCACTCAATGACCTGGGCTCCCACTTTGTTTCAGGGACCCAGCTCAGACTAACACTCTCTACTACTCATTGACTGGAGACCTGCATACCTTTGGGGAGGCCAGATAGAAAATGACCTTCAAGGGGGCTAGCCCTTAGTTCATCATTTCCAAGCTGTCGTATTCTTATTGGGACTATGACTTTTGAACCATTGGCTTCAAGGATGAGGGACTCCTACATAATTTTTGCAAGTCTTTCTTTCTTATTAATTCTAACAACTTGTAATTTATTTGGGGTTTTTATATATATATATATCAACTGAGATCTGAAGACAATGAGAACTGGTTTTATTCTTTAAAACTGAAAGGAAGTTGTGGATCTTCCACACTTGTGCAAGATTCTCATCTAGATTGATAGACTGTAAGAAATCAATATTTTTAACTCAAGAAACTATAAAAAAATTGATATATTCAATTTGATGGCAAAGGGTATGGAAAAACACCTTCAGCATGTCAAAGGAAAAATAACAAACTAGGAAAAATATTTACAATTCATAGAAAAAAAGGTGAATCTAACTTACATAAAATTGACCCCCCCGAAATTCAAATCCCAAATTTCAATAGAATAATGGGAAAAGAACTTTTAAAAAATAACCAAAAAGAAATGCAAATGGAATTAAAAACTTAAAAATATATTCAGCCTCACTCAATAATATTAAGAAAAATGTACATTAATAATACACTGAGATATAATTTCTCACGTATCAGATTTAAAAAACCCAAAGCTGGAAAACACCCTCTTTGCCAAAGCTATGGAGAAACAAGGACTCATATACTCTTCATGGAAGTGCAGATGGAAGCCAACTGGTAATATTTATCAAAATTACAAATATATTTATATCTGTCTCAGTAACCCTATCCACTTCCGAGAGTTCATGTCAGAAATAAACTCTGCTTGAATTTATGCCACAGACACTCCTGTACCCTCTGAAATTATGTGTGCATATTGCAGCATTGCTTGTGATAGCAAGAAATGGGACCATCTGTTGATGTGGTGAGTAGAAATAAACAAATAATGGAATGATATGCAGCTATTTAAAAAAACGAGAAAGCTTCTGACATGTTGGCATAAAAAGAACTCCAGGTTGCAGAAACAAAGAGGAAATTTAAAATAGGTATTTTTCTTTCCTGTCATTTTCATAAAGAAACTGCAATATAAAAATAGGTAAATAACTTGCATATGCAACTCACAAAAGAAAAATCAGTGGCTGCTAAACTGAAAAAACAAAGTTGAGTATCTATCAAGTACCTGAGATTCTAGAGCTGAAAAACAGTCTCTGTCGTGAAGGGCTGTTTTGCTATTACTACACATTTGCACACTGACAAAGAGAGAAATCTAAGTCACATATCTCCATGTTCTAAGGATTACAAGAGAAAGAGGATGGGGAGAGAAAGGCAAAATGTATTTTGCTACCTTTAACAGGAGACTTACTTGAATTGCTGAATATAGTGAATAGCCACAACGCTTCTTAAACTCCGCTCGAATGTCCAAAAGATCAATTTCTGATCTGGAAACCATTATGCGGTTCAGAGTAAACTCATCGGTTCCAGCGCCCTGTGAAGAAATGCAGGTGTCCACAGCACACATCTCGTCAGTCACAAAACAGCTTATAGACCTACATTTGCGAGAAATAGATGCTGCTGCACAAAAGAGTCAACCAGCGACTCCACTGCACTCGTTTATCACTAACCTCATCATTCATTTATTCCAGAAATATTCATTGAGAACTGACTCTGTGCCAGGGCCGTGCCAAATGCTGACAACAGAGCTGGGATACCCCTGTTAATCTTCCAATTTTGTAAGGGATACAGGCAAGAAAACAAGCCATTACAATATGACAGATTGGAAATATTAGGTATTTATGGGCACATATATTAGGGGAGCCTAAAACAGATTAAGGATTAGGAAAGGTCTGTCTGAGAAAGTGGTATTTAAGTTGAGGCCTAAATAATCAGTCAGAAGGAGGGATGGGGTTCATAGAGAGAGGAAACAATGTTCTGATGGAGAAACTAGCAGGCATGAAGGTCGAGGACCAGAAAGAATGCCACATTCAAGGATACATAAACAATGAGGAGGAATAGCAAGAGATGTGCCTGGAAAGGCAGGACCTTGTAAGCCATGAAATGAAATTCCAACTGCGTCCCAAGAGTGCAGAACTAATGCAACATGAGCGTTTGACCAAGAGAGTGTCGAGATCGGATCAGATCTGCAGTTTCAGAAGATCTCTTTGACAGCAGCACGTGGAGCGGATCAAGCGCAGGAGTAGGATGGAGATAACGGAATCTGACTGAAAGCTTTGGGACTCATCCAGAGGTGATTACATTAACAGAAAAAAGAGACGATGATGGCCTGACCTAGAAAAAGGGCAGTACAGATGGAGAAAAATGAGTTGATTGAAGAGATGCTTATACAGGCAGATGACAAAACTTGATGTATCATTTGAAGAGAATGAAGGAGAGGGAGAAGTGTAAAACTCCTGAGCAGTTAAGTGGCCAGTGACACAGTTCATTCAGTCAGCAAATGCTTATTGAGCGTGTACTGTGCACGGGGCATCATTCTATGCAGTGTGCCTATGGTAGTGGACAACACAGACTATACCTCTATCCTAAGGCAGTTTGCATCCTAATGAATGCAGATGGTCAGTGAAGAACATTAACACATTGTTTAAATAAAGAGTAATGAGAACTATGGAATGGGGTGTGACTAAAAGGGACCTGAATTGTCAGAGGAGACTTCTTTCAGGAGGTGCCGTTTGAGTAGAGACCTGACAGATGAAGAGGAGCTAATCATAGGAAGATCTGGAGGAGGTGCATTTCAGGCAGAGAGGACATCAAAGCAAAGACTCTGATGACGCAGGAAGAGACTGACCATGGTTGGGGAACAGAGAGACTGAAGCGTCAGGCACAGAGAACAAGGATGGGGAGGAATGGCATAATTTCAGAAGCTGGGCAAGGGCAGATCCTGTTGCAGCTGCCCACTGAGATGGCTGAACACAGGATGGGGACCAGACTTGGGTGGGAGGTGAGGCAAAGACAGGGAAATGATATGTTCACTTGGGATATAACTCAGAAGGTGCATGTGGACTTCCACAGGAAATGTCCAGTAAAGAAACTGAAGTAAGCATCTTCTGTGTGCCAGGACCAGTGCTAGGGTCGGTAGACATACGAGTGATAAAAACAAAAGCAAAAACCCTCCTCTACTCGTGGAGTTCATCATCTAGCAGTGGCAACAGATAAGAAAACATAAGGTTCTGTATCATGGAAGGCTGCTGGCTCAGTCTGGTTTATTTTAAATAAGGCAGCTCAAGAGGCCACTCACTGGACCTACTGGGTCAGGTTTGAGGTCTGGAGTTCTAAAACACGTTCTGCGGCCTACACTTTCTGCCAGCTGGGGGAAATGATTTAGTCAACGCTTCACTGTATCTCTGTAATGATCAGAACACTCGTTATCTAAATCCACGAGATAAATTAGTAGATAAATTAGTTGAGAAAGAGAACTCATTAAAGTGGACAGCAAGTAAAAAATTCCATCACTATGAGCAATATTTTTACATTCTCATTGAGGGAAGCTAAGAACGTATATGAAATTTCCAGACCAACCTTCAAAGCTTGATGCAGTCTTTCAGCTAAAAAGGCAGGCGTGTTCCTTGCACAATGAACTGTATAAAAAGTAAAGTATGTTCACTGTCATTTAATAGAAATTGAATTAATATACAGTAAAATGTTTTATAAAAAGATTCTTTGGGTAACCATATCCATTCTATCCCCGCTCCCCCACTATTGGCTTTCATTTAAAATGAAAGAATGAATGCTTAACTTGAATTTCAAAGCCTTATGACGTATTTGCATAGAACTTTAGCACAGTAATTATCTTTAGCCATGGGGAAAATAAAATTACCTGCCAAAGAAACTCCTACATCACATGACTCATCTCCAGCTCCCAGACACACCACCACCTACGCTTACACTGATAACTCCCGAGGGTGTACCACGGCTGGCTGCATTGCTAACATCGTTGACTACTGATGAAGGACTTGGGTCTAAGGATGGCAGAGATGTTGCTCCAAAGAATTCATTAGGTAAGAAGGGGCCTGGAGTTCAATTTAAAACCAGTTTTTCAAGTGGAAAGATTTTCTCTTAAGTGGTTGTATTAGAATTTATAGGCTGGTTAGAGTAATTGTATTAGAACCAGCGCCTGTAATCTAAATTCAGTTACCAAAAAAAACCCTGTCATTTTTCAATTCTTTATTTTGAAATAACAGATAAAGCAGAAGTAAAACAAAAAAAAAGGAAATTGGCAAAAACATGAGCAAATTATCTTTTAAATAAAGTGAAGATCACCAGAAATAGAAAAGTCTGTAGAGAGTTAATCTATTTATTGCAACACAATTATTTTTGTAATCTTAAATCACCTCTGCAGATACGAATCTGCCAAAAGTGAATAAATTTTATAACAAATTCTGGAGATCAGAACAAGAATAAGTAGCTATCTTAGTGCCTCGTAAGCTCCAGTGAGGAGAAGAACGGGCTTCAGTTTGTGTGACTGACTTACAGGAAACGGAGGGTAAATGTACCAGAAACCTAAACGTGAAATCTGGGACAAGTATGCTAACAGTGTTAGATGTGGAGTTGTGTGGGAATAAGTCATCCATTTGGATCAGTTCTACCTACTTTTTCTCAAATTCATATTAAGCAAGTCTTCATACTTTGATTAAAAGTTATTATGTC
>VMDR010024355.1:0-15083 GCA_007922815.1 Macrotus californicus | reverse complement strand
TCTCCCCCTTCCTCTCCCTCTCCTTCTCCCTCTCCCTCTCTCTCTCTGCAACTACAGTGAAAATGTACTTAGGTTGTTATTTCTGTACCATCCATGCATAATTATGCTCTGCTTTATCAAGAAGATAAAGGTTAGAACTTCAACCTTGGCCTTCAGCTATCATACTTCCTGCTCAACAAAGACAAGGGAATTGCATTTCAGAGCAGAGGACAGAGGTATTTAAAGGAAAACAACTCCTTTAGGATCTTGCCCTCAAGCTCTGAGGAGGGTGTAAACTTAAGAATCATCACAGTATCACAGTCAGGCTCTGCAGGCTGATGTTATTGAGTAGGCTTGTGGCTCAAGTTTGGACCCACCTAATGTTGATTTCCTTCTCTTTTTAAGATTTTTTTTTTTTATTTTTTAGAGGGAGAGGAAAAGAGGGAGAGAAACATCAATATGTGGTTGCCTCTCATGTAGCCCCCAGTGGGGACCTGGCCCACAACCCAGGCATGTGCCCTGACTGGGAATCAAACCAGAGACTCTTTGGATCCCAGGCTGGTGCTCAGTCCACTCAGCCACACCAGCCAGGGCTTTTTTCTCCTTCTGAAGTAGTAATTAATGTGTCCATGCTGATACATTGCTGGGCCTGAAGAGGGTAATACAAAAATGGCACAACCGCTCTCTTCAAGAACTTTCTAGCCTGTAAATGGGAGACATGCATTCCTGTAAGTATCTGTAATTGAGTTTTCAGCAAATCTATTTCATTCTTTACTGTTTCTAATTCACAATTGTGTTTTCTTAGCTATGCAATATTTATATTATCACCTCACCTTTGATCCTTTATTCTTGCTAATTTGTATAATACAAAGTCTTCCCAGAAATTGTCTTCTGTGTGGGTTGTTTTCCCCCAGATTGGCCTCTTGGCCCTTTTGCAAATATTTGCCTCCTTCTTGCCTGCCTTTTTGTATAGGTGACATGCCTTTTTCATCTTCTTCCTTCTAAAGGTGGATACTCCTGCCTAGACTATATCCGCTCAGGTAGAGTGGAGTGAGTTCTCCTTAACACTGTTCACCCTTAGTATGAAGACTGCTGTTGGGATTTTTATGCTTCTGCTGTTGCCAGTGATAGTCAGTTCTCAGCAGCAACAGTGAGCTGGCAGGGGCCAGGTCTTACCAGTCCCTGCGCAGGACCCCGCAGGGCTCCTCGCCCCTCCTGCAGTCCGCTCTGCATGCACGCTTACACGCCCTCACCCTGATGTAACCTCTACCCCGGAAGAGCCTGACCCAAGTGTGCTCCCCTCCTCCTGCCCCTGCTCCTGTCACCTAGAAGAGAAGCCCCTGCTGACCACCCTGCACCATTGACAATTGCAATTTGCCTGCCTCTCAATTCCCCCTCATCTGAGACACTATATAGTGTTTGCTTGCGGTATCTCCCCAGTAAAGTGCAGGCTAATTGGAGGCTGATATCTGTGCCTATTTTGGTCACACCTGTGCCTGACAGAGTAGCTGCTCAGTGAGTATGCTGAGGGAGGGAAGGAATTAGAGGCAGCCCCTGACTCTCTCGGCTTCAACTTTCATGTAATCATTATCATTATTGTAAGAACATTTAACATGAGATTTGTGTAAGTATGTAATATTGTTAACTATAGGTACGATGTTGTACAGCAGATCTCTAAACTTGCTCTTCTTGCACAACGGAAACTTCATGCCCATCGGGGAGCATCTGCCCCATGTCCCCCACCCCCAGCCCCTGGCAGCCACCCTTCTGCTCTTGCTTCTGAGAGTCTGACTCACTGAGATACCTCACAAGTGGAATCATTCAGTGCCTGTCCTTCTGTACCGACCCGTTTCACGTAGCATAATGTAAAGGATCTTCAACATTAATGAGCTATGTTTCTGTGGAAATCTTACATCATCTTTCGTGTGCTGAATTTGGGCTTTTACACACCACACACCTGAATACCTGTGTTTCGAACTTTAACTGGGATTTTATCTTAAACATCACATTGCTTAGCCCTTGAGGGCACCCTTGAGAAAGGCATCCTCTCCCTACGGGGGCACCACCTGCCTGTCAGTCCTGGGCAGAAGCTATAGGGTCTTTGCAGCAATGCCAGGGAAGAAAGCTCGTCCTCCTCCTCGTCTAGCCCACCCAGGATGCTTAAATATTCCATTGCAGCCCCACCCTTCAACAGCACCCATCAGACCATTTAAATAAGCGCAGCTGGACCAGCTGTCGGGTCCTGGCCGTGGAGTCAGCTGGCAAGCCCTTCCCTGACCCTCCACAAGCCCGGAATATCCTCCCCTGCTGGTCCCATTGTTACAGATGCTCTAGTCAGACTGTTTAACAACTTTACTGAGATATGATTAACACTCTACAAAATTCACCCATTTAAAGTATACAACTCACTAGGGTTTTGTGTATTTACATAGGGGTGCAATATCACCACAGTCAGATTCTAGAACATTCTCATCACCCTAATGGAAAACTCGTATCATAAGCAGTCACTTACCGCTGTCCCCATTGCCAACCCCTGGTCCTCACTCATCTACTTTCTGCCTACAGATTTGCCTATCTGGGACATTTTTTTGTAATGGTGGTCTCATTTCACTTAACATTTTTTTAGATTAGTCCATATTGAAATATGTATAAGAACTCTGTTCCTTTTATTACCAAGTATAATAGTGTAGTCAATTGTTAGACAATCTGCGTTTTTTTATCCATTCCCCACTTGATGGACAAAGAGATTGTTTCCACTTTATGTGCTATTGTGAATAATTCTGCTATAAACATTCATGTGCAAGTTTCTGAGTGGACGAGCATTTTCATTTCTCTTGGATATATACTAAGCGTGGAATTGCTGGGTCCTATAGCAACTCTACGTTTAACATTTTGAGGAACTGCCAAACTGTTTTCCACAACAGTTGCACCATTTTATGTTCCCTCCCCCAATGTATCCAGTTTTTATTCTCAGGGAACAGCACCAACCCACAGGCCCTTATTAAAATGCCTTTTTTATTTAGAAACAGGCTGCTCTCCAATATACGTACTTTCAAAAGGTGTCTGGTAAGGGAGCCGTGAAGGGATCAGCCTGCACCAGCAGCCTCAGGATGCTCCAGCCTCTGGTGCTGCTGGGGGCTTTCCCACCCCCGTTTTCCCTCCTCTCCAGCTCAGGCTGCAGCCCGAGGGCCGTTCGTTCGGCACAGACCACAGTCACAGCACCTTCTACAAGGGAACTGTAACCCAGGAATTCTTCTGAGGACCGGAAGGTGCATTTGAAGGCTCTCACCTAGAACCTCCATGAAGTTCTGTTGGCCCTGGTTTTATTTTTATATTTTTGATAGTGTGTGCACTTGGTCACTACTCTTATACTTGGCTGAAGGGTGGTTATCCCTTCTCTTGCTGTAAAATAGAGATGCCAAGGTGGGATTCCCAGCTATGGATAAAGGAAGAGGCTAACCTAGCTTCTCTCCCAAAAGGGCCTCTACACCCAGGCAACACGGATCCCCCTGCACTCCAGAAACGCAGGGAAGGTGCACAGCGATCAGCAGAAGCATTTACACTCGAGAAGCTACTGCACAGTGGGTGTCTGTGGAGTTTTCTCCTTGGGCTGCTTCCCTCCCCTGCCAGCTTGTTTGGTCAGGGCAGGACAGGACTGTGAGGACCTCAGCAGTCACAGAGAGCTCACTCAATTGGAAACAGTGGGTGGCTCGTGTACCCAGAGGTGTCGGCAGAAGTGACAATCTCAGCAGAGAGTGAGCTGGGTGGGCTAATGTCCCACAGGCTGGGCGATGTGGGGGTTAGGCAAGCGTATTGCTGCGGCGGGCGATGCCTGGACAGAGTGGGACCTGGAGACGGTCGGAGTGATCTACGCACTCCCCACTGACCCTGATTGCCCACAGGGTCCTCAGCAGACAAAATTGGTGAGTCGAATGTCATCAAAATTAAAAGCTGTCACACTTCAAAAGACACCGTTAAGAAAATTAACAGTCAAGCCATGCACCTAACAGCAGAGTATCAAACTACTCGAAACAAAAAACAGAAAGAACTGTGAGAGTCAGATGAATGCACTATCGTAGTTGGAAGCTTTCAACACCACCGTCAAAAATGGACCGGTCCAGCAGGCAGGAGATCCGTAGGGAGCTGAACTCCACGACTGGGTATCACTGACGCAGGCTCGCTTCCCCCAAAGCAGAACACACATCCCCTCAGGCTCCCCTGGAACACCCCCCATGGCAGACCACATTGTGGGCCATAAGCACATCTTAATACATTTAAAAGAACAGAAGTAACCCAGTGTCTGCTATCTGACCAGAAAGGACCTGAAATAGAAACTGACAACAGGAAAATCTTAACAATTCTCTTAAAATTTCTGTTTTGGCTCATGTGTCATTTAGAAATATGGTGTAAAATCTCCATGTACTTTAAGTATTTTGAGCTAAATGAAAATAAAAACACAACTATCAAAATCTGTGGAATGCGGGGAAAGCAGTGCACATCTTTAAAAAAGAAGAAAGATCACCCTGACTGGTGTGGCTCAGTTGGCTGGGTGCTGTCCAGCAAACCGAAAGATTGCCGTTTTGATTCCTGGTCAGGGCACGTGCCTGGCTTGTGGGTTAGGTCTCCGGCTGCGGTATGTATGAGACACAGTGGAGGGATGTTTCTCTCCCTCTCTTTCTCCTTTCCTTCCTGTCTCTCTAAAAATAAATGAACAAAATATTTACGAAAAAGAAAAAGATCAAAAATCAATAATCTATCACCTTAGGAAACCAGAAAAAGAAAAAAAATTAAATACAAAGTAAACAGAAGAAAAGAAATAATTACATCAGAAATCAATCAAATTAAAAATAAACTCAATGCTGAAAAATCAATGAAACCAAAAGTTCTTTGAAAAGATCAATGGAATCAATAAGCCTCTAGCCAAGCTACACTTTAAAAAGACAGGAAAAGAGAGAGAGGATGCATGTTACTAATATCAGAAAAGAAAAAGAAGACATCACTACCAATTGTGTGGGAGTTAAAAGATAATAAAGAAACTCTATGTCCATAAGTTTGATAGCCTAGATGAATAAACGAAATTCCTTGAAAGACTATTTGCCTTAACATAAGAAGAAATAAAGTGTTTGAATAGTTTCTATATATTAAAGAAATTGAATCACTAATAAATAACCCTCCAAAACAAAGCACCAGGCCCCAGATGGGTCCACTGGTGAGCTCTACCAGACGTGTAAGGAGAAATTACGCCCGCAATCTCTTCCAGAGGACAGAGGTAGAGGGAATGCCTCCTAACTCATTCTGTGAGGACAGCATTACCCGAATACCAATACCAAGCTAAGACATTACAAAAGAACAAAACAAAACAAAAAACTATAGAGCAATGTCTTTCATGATCATAAATGCAAAAATCCTCAACAAAATATTAGAAAATCAAATCCAACAATGTATAAAAATAATTCTACGCCACAATCAAATGGGATTTATCCCAAATAAGCAAGTGTGGTTCAACATTTGAAAATCAAAGTACTCCATCACATCAATAAGCTAAAAAGGAAAAGTCACATGATCATATCAATAGATGCCCCCCCCCCCAATTTTTTTGACAAAATCCAAAACCCCTTCACGTAAACTGGGAATGGAGGGGAACTTCCTCAACTCTATAGAGATTTCCTACTCAGAATCACAGTTAACATACTCGTGATGAGGAACTCGAAGCTTTACCACTAAGACAGGCTACAAGCAAGGATGTCCCCACCACTCCTTTTCCACACCTCACTGACAGTTCTAGCTAATGCACCAGGGCAAATATAAGTAAGTAAAAGAAATAGAAGTATACAGTTTATATTCCACTTGGGAAGAAAGACAAAACTATCTTTGTTGACAGCCAACATGATCTTAGGCAGAAAATTTTTAAAATTTTTGACAAAAAAGCCTCAAACTAATTACAGCAAAGTTTCAGGATATAAAGAATGATACACAAAAGTCAACCGCTTTCCTGTGTAACAGCAAAGAATAAGTGGAATTGGAAGTTAAAACCAATGCCATTTACACGAGCACCCCCAAAATGAAATATCCACCTTTGAATGAACCAAATAAGTACAGATACCTGTGAGGAAAACTATAAAATTCTGGTACATGAAACAAAAAAACTGCATAAATAGGTATGTATTCCATGTTCCTGGATATTTCTGTCCACAACTCAGTGCTGTCGAACACGATGTCAGCTCTTCCCCACGTGACCCGCAGACTCGGTGTGATCCCAGGCAAGCCCCAGCACGTCGCTTCATGGGTATTGACAGGATGATTTCAAAGCTTATGTGGAGAAGCAAAGACCCAGAACAGCCAACACAATGTTGTGGGAGAACCATGTTGGAAGACGGACACCACCCGACATCAGACTTACCATACAGCCACAATAATCAAGACAGTGTGGTATTGGCAAAATAATGGACAACTAGATCAATAAAACAAAGTACAGAGCCCAGAAATAGAAGCACATAAATATAGTCAACTGATTTTTGACAAAAGAACAAAGGCCAAACGGAGCTAAAATAGTCTTAAATTTTGGTAGAACAACTGGATATCAATATTCAAAAAAAAAGTGAATCTAGACACAGAACTTACATCTTTCACAAATATAACTCAAAGGGCTCATAAACTAAATGTAAAATGTGAAACTATAAAACTAGACCATAAAAAACTTAGATGACCTTGGGGGTTAGGCAATGACTGACAACATCAAAATTGTTACATCATAGTCACTACATAGTTACAACATCAAAGGCACGAGTCGGGAAAGAAAGAATTGATACAATTAAAACTCCCTGTCCTGGGAAACATAATGTCAGGAGAATGAGAAGACAAGCTACAGATCTGTAGAAAATATTTGCGGAATACTCATCTGAAAAAGGAATACCAAGGACTCTTAGAACTCAAAAGTAAAGAAAAGAACAGTTTGGTTTTGAAAATGAGTCAAAGATCTTAACATGAGGTATACAGACAGCAACTAAGCATGTGAAAGACGTTGCATATCACACGGCATCAGGAAAATGCAAGTTCAAACACTAGGTACCTCTAAGAATGCTCGAAATCCAGAACACCGACAAAATTGAATACTGGCAAGGATGTGGAAGTATAGAATCTCTCATTTATGGCTGGTCAGAATGCAAATTGGTATATCCACTTTGGAAGACAAATTGTTAAGGTTCTTACAAAACTGAACACAAGCCCAGCCTGTTGTGGCTCAGTGGATCGAGTGCTGGCCTATGAACTGAAAAATCGCTGGTTCAATTCCCAGTCGAGGCACATGTCTGGGTTGCAGGCGGGGTGCCCAGTTGGGGGCACACAAGAGGCAACTGATCAATGTATCTCTCACAGATAGATGTTTGGCTCCCTCTTTCTTCCCCCCCCCCCGCCTCTCTAAAAATAAATAAATAAATAAATAAATAAATAAATAAATAAAAGATCTTTAAAAAATAGTTAATTAAAATCAAAACTGAGCATGAACTTACCATCTTCTCCAGTATCCATAATTCTTGAATTTTACCCAAACGATTTGAAAGGTCATGTCTACCCAAAACCTGCACACTGGTGTTTGCAACAGCTTTACTCAGAACTGCCACTCCTGGAAGCAAGCAAGACGTCCTTCAGCAGGTGAGTGAATAAATAAGCTTGATCTATCCAAACAATAGAATATCACTCAGCACTAGGAAGAAGTAAGCTACCAAGTCACGAAAAGACATGGAAGAACCATAAATGCACGTTACTAAGTGAAAGAAACCAATCTGAAAAAGCTACATACTATATAATTCCAACTACATTGTATTCTGGAAAAGACAAAACGATGGAGATAATACAAAGATCAGGTATCGGGGCTGGGGGAGGAATGAATAAGGGAAGCACAGAGGAGTTTCAGGGCAGTGAGAATGCTGCGCATGACACCTAATGACGGATACTTGTTCTACACACGTCCAAACCCAAAGAAAGCACTCCACCGAGAGTGAGCACAGTGGCAACTGTGTTCCGGGGGTGATTACGATGATGTGTCGGTGTAAGTCCATCACTTGTAACAAAGGCACAGCTCTGGCTGGGGATGTGGGTGGTGGGGGAGGCTACGCATGTAGCAGGGGGTCGGGGGAGCAGAGCGGAGGGTATATGTGAATCTGCGGTATGTGCCCCTCAGTGTTGCTGTGAATCTGAAACTGCTCTTTGAAAAAATGTGGTAAGAGTGGGACCAAAAAAAAAGCCACAGCCTGGAAGGAAATATTTGCAAGTCTACACAGCAGGTCCTGGAGTAAAGTTGTTTTGTTCAGTGTCATTTTGTTATAATGTTGATGACACACCAGAGGAAATTGTCTCATTTATATCAGTCAGCGGGTGATAAACTTGGTTCTGTTATACATTGTTTCACTTCAGTTCCAAGAACCCTTTGCCAACACTAAGTGAGGGCTCCCTGCATCTACCAAGGGGTTTGTATCTACCTTGTATAATGATCTCTTAACTCAACAAGAAGAAAAAACCCAGGTACAAATGAACAAAGACATGAATACACATTTTATCAAGGAAGATGTACAAATAACAAATAAGCACACAAAAAGATTCTCAACATCATTAGCCATGAGGGAAATGCAAACTAAAACCACCTGCAGGTACCTCCACACATGAGCTGGAATGGCTGTCTAGACCACCAACTTACACCACACACCAGAATAAACTCCAAATGGATAAAAGACTTAAACATCAGCCGCAACACCATAGAAGTCCTAGAGGAGAACACAGGCAGGAAAATTTCAGGTATTCCACAATATTTTCGCTGATGCATTCTCTAGGGCAAGGGAAGTAAAGGAACGAACAAACGAATAGGACTACATCAATTTAAAAAGCTTCTGCATGGCTGAAAAAACATCAGAATAAAAAGGGAACATAATTTCCAAGGATACCTCAGACAAGGTTTTGAGCTCCAAAATCTATGAAGAACTCATATGACTCAACGTCAGGAAGACAATCCAATTAAAAAATGGGCAAAGGACCTGGACAGGTACTTCTCCAAGGAGGACATGCAGAGGGTCCAGAGACATAGGAAAAGATGCTCAGCATCACTAGCCATCAGAGAGATGCAAATTAAAACCACCATGAGATACCACTTCACTCCAGTGAGAATGGCCATCATAAACAAATCAACAAACAACAAGTGCTGGAGAGGATGTGGAGAAAAGGGAACCCTAGTGCACTGTTGGTGGGAATGCAGACTGGTACAGCCACTGTGGAAAACAGTATGGAATTTCCTCAGAAAACTAAAAATGGATCTGCCTTTTGATCCAGTGATTCCACTTCTGGGATTATACCCTAAGAGCCCTGAATCATTAATTCAAGACAATTTACACACTTCTATGTTCATAGCACCACAATTTACAATAGCCATGTGCTGGAAACAGCCTAAGTGTCCATCAGTCAATGAGTGGATCAAAAAACTGTGGTACATTTACACAATGGAATTCTATGCAGCAGAAAGAAAGAAGGAGATCCTACCCTTTGCAACAGCATGGATGGAACTAGAGAGCATTATGCTAAGTGAAATAAGCCAGGTGGAGAGGGACAAATACCATATGATCTCACCTATAAGTGGAACCTAATGAAGAAATCAAACAAATGAGCAAATTAGAAACAGAGACATTGAAACAAGGAGCAGATTGACAGGGACCGGAAGGGCTGGGGGAGGGACATAAGGGAGGAAAGAAGGGCAAGGGCCTAGTTAAAGAACAAATACAAATGATCCATGAACATGGACAACAGGGTGGGGATTGACTGTGGGAGTGGCTGTCGGGGTGGGGCTGGGGAGAGTAATGGGAGGAAATCGGGACAACTGTAATAGAACAACAATAAAAAAAAGACAGACAACACCAGGTTTTGTTAAGGATGTAGAGAAACTGGAATCCTTGTACATTACGGACAGGAATGCAAGATAGTACAGCTGCTTTGAACAGTCTGCTCATTTCTTAAAAAGTTAAACAAAGCCCTGGCTGGTGTGCCCAGTAGACTGAGTACCAGCCTGTGAATGAAGGAGCTCTGGTTCAATTCCCAGTCAGGGCACACGCCTGGATTGTGGGCCATGTTCCCAGTTGGGGGTGTGCAAGAGGCAACCACACACTGATGTTTCTCTCCTTCTTTCCCCTCCCTTCTCCTCTCTCTAAAAAGAAATAAAATAAAATCTTTTCAAAAATAAATAATAAATTCATTAATTCAAGTTAACCATAAATTTATCACAATTCCACCCCTAGAATTCTATCTGAGAACTTATCCGAGAGAAAATGAAGACATGCCCACACAAAGACCTGACTACAAATAGTCATAGCAACATTTCTCGTAAGACCCCCAAATTGGAAACAAATGTCTGTCATCTGGTAAATGGGTCAGCAAAATATGGTATTCATAAAAGGGAAAGAAGGACTGATATACTTAAAAATATTAGTCCTGATGCAAAACACTACATATTGTATGGTTCTATTTATATGAGCTGTCCAGAAAAGACAAATTTATAGAGGCAGAAAGCAGGTTAGCAGTTGCCTTAAGGCTGGGGTTGGAGAGGGGATTAACCACACATGGGCCCCAGGGAATTTGGGGGGTGATAGAAATGCTCTCAGACTGGATGTGGTGCTGACTGTGCAGTGTAATGGTGGTATGTGAACTCTTTCTCAGTGTAACTGTTGAAAACATGGCGCTGCCAACAGTTCAAATACACGTCTTTTTTATTTAATTTTATAAAATTAAATAGAGTTGGTATGCAATATTACACAGTTCTATTAGTTTCAGGTGTAGAATATGGCGATTTGACATTTTTATGCCTGGCCATGTGACCCCCACACTGATTTTAGTAACCATCTGTCACCACGCAAACTCATCATGACATTATCAGTCATACTCACCTTCACCTTTCCATTCCCCCTCCCCACCCCCGCCACCAGCCACTCCATTCTGGTAACCATCCCTTCGGTCTCTGTTCTTACGAGTCTTTGTTTTATTTTTTGTTTTGTCACCTGGTTTTATTGTTTAGATTCCACGTATAAGTGAAGTCATAAGGTACCATATTTTGCCATGTATAATGCACGCTTTTTGCCCACATTTTTTAGGGAAAAATAAGGATGTGTATTACACATGGGTAGTGCCTGAAATATATCTGTTCTTGTGTTTTCTAATTATTTGATACATAAAATTTCTTATACCATAATTTGTTCAAAAATAAATGCTAAAATTCCTTTATAATATAGAAAACAATGTCTAAATATAAATAAATAAATAACTGAATTTTAAAAACTAAAACAAAAGATTTTTCTCCTAAAGTTTGGGCCAGAAACATGGGTGTACATTATACATGGCAAAATATGGTATTTGTCTTTCTAAGTCTGACTTATTTCACTTAACATAATACCCTCCAGTTCCATCCATGTTGTCAAATACGAGATTTCATTTTTTATTGCCACATAATATTCCATTGTGTGTGTATGAGTATGTGTGGGTATCACATCTTCATCCATTCATCTCAATGGACACGTAAGTTGTTTCCACATCTTGGCTATTGTAAACAATGCTGCGAAGAACACAAGGGTGCGTATATCTTTTTGAGTTAGTGTGGGTTTTTTTTTTTTTTCAGATAAATACCTAGAAATGGAATCCCTGGGTCATACGGTAGATCTGTTCAGTTTTTTGAGGATCTCCATGTTGTTTTCCATAGTGGCTACAACAGTTTACAGTCCCACAGACAGTGCACAAGGGTTCCCTTTTTTCCACATTCTTGTCCACACGTGTTATTTATTTGTTGACTCTATGATAATAGTCACTCTGACAGGTGTGCGGTGATATCTCATTGGCATTTTCATTTGCATCTTCCTGATGGTTAGTGGTATTGAGCATCTTTTCATATTTCTGTTGCCCATCTGTATGTCTTCTTTGGAGAAGTGTCTTTTCATAGCCTCTGCCCATTTTTAACCAGACCGTTTATTTTTTTGTTATTGAGTTGTATGTTATTTCTTATATAAGAAATGGATGGGCAAAGGTAGGCTTACACTTGTGAGTACGTGAAACACAGAGCTTTTCTTGTATTATTAATTAATTATTGTATGAGTATTTTTCCATATGAACAACTGTAAACCTACTTTTGCTCACCCCTGTATTTTGGTTATCAACCCCTTTCCGATAAATGGTTTGCAACCGTGTTCTCCCATTCGGTAGGTTGTCTTTTCATTTTGTTGATGGTTTCCTTCTCTGTGCAGAAGCTTTTTAGTTTGATGAAGTCCCATTTGTTCATTTTTGCTTTTGTTTCCCTTACTTGATGGAACATATCCAAAAAAAATATTATTCAGACTGATACCAAGTTGTTTTCAAGGAATTTTATGCTTTAGTCCTTAAAGTCTTTAATCGATTTTGAGTTTATTTTCATATATGGTGTTAGAGTGGTCCAGTTTCATTTGTTTGCATGTATCTGTTCGGTTTTCCCAACTCCGCTCATTGAGGAGACTGTCACTTCACTGTATGTTCTTATGTCCTCTGTCACAGATTAGTTAACCATGTAAGTAAGCATTTATTTCTTTGGTTTTCCATTCTGTTCCAATGGTCAATCTGTCTTTTGTTTTGGTTTGGTTTTTTGCCAGTACCATATTATTTTGATTATTAGGGCTTTTTAGTATAGCTTGAAATCAGGACACACGATACCTCCCATTTTATTCTTCATTCTCAAGATTGCTTTGGCTTATTCATGGTCTTTGTGGTTCCATATAAGTTTTTGGATTACTTGTTCTAGTTCTGATAAGAATGTCATTGTTATTTTAATAAGAATTGCAATTATCTGTATATTTTTTGAGTGGTATGCTCATTTTTAAAATATTCATTTATTTGTGTCCTCTTCAATTTATTTCTTCAATGTCCTATGCAGGGGTGTCCAACCTGTTGCCTGCAGGCTGCATGTGGCTCAGGATGGCTATGGATGTGACCCAACACAAAATCATAAATTTATTTAAGATATTTTGAGATTTTTTTTGTGATTACGTATTGTGTAAATGTATTTAATGTGTGGCCAAAGACAACTCTTCTTCTTCCAGTGTGGCCCAGAGATGCCAAAAGTTTGAACACCCCTGTTAGTTTTCAGAGTATCTCCTTGGTTAAACTTATTCCTGGGTATTTTATTGTTGAGACGATTATAAATGGGATTGTTTTCTTAATTTCCCCTTCTTTTTTTTTTACAATTTAAAAAAGATTGTATGTATTTATTTTTAGGGACAGGAGAAGTGCAAGAGAAACATCTATCAGTTGCCTTTCACACACCCCTAATCAGGGAGCTGGCCTACAACCCAGGCATGTGCCTTGACTGGGAATCGAACTGGCGACCTTTTGATTTGCATAACGATGTTCAATCCACTAAGCCACTCCAGTCAGGGCCTTAATTTCTCCTTCTGACTGTTATTAGTGTGTAACAACACAGTGGATTTCTGTTTGTTAACTTTGTATCCTGCTACTTTACAGAATTGTTTCATCAATTCTATTAATATTTGGTAGATTTTCAGGGTTTTCTATATAGATTATGTCATCTGGAAATATTGAGTTTTACTTCTTCCTTTCCAATTTGAATGCCTTTTATTTCTTTTTCTTGCCTGCTTGCTGTGGCTAGGACTTCTAATACTATATTGAGTACTAGTGGTGAGAGCAGGCATCCTTGTCTTGTTCATGATCTTAAAGAAAAAGTTTTCAGATTTTTACCATTAAATATGCTGTCAGCCATGGGCTTTGTTATACATAGTCTTTGTCAAGTTGAGGTAATTTTTTTCTGTGCCTACTTTATTGAGAGTTTATATCATAAATGGATGTTGAATTTTGTCAAATGCTTTTCTGCATCTATTGAGACAATCATATGAATTTTATTCTTGGTTCTGTTGATGTGGTGCATCACATTAATTGTTTTGTGGATGATCAACCACTCTTGCATTCCTGATATAAATCTCAATGGCTCGTGGTATATAATCCATTTAACGTTTCGTTGAATTTTGTTTGCCAGTATTTTCTTGAGAATTTTAGCTCCTGTATTCATCAAAGTTATTGGCTGTAATTCTCTCTCTCTCTCTCTCTCTCTCTCTCTCGTACAGTCTTTGGTTCAGTTATCAGAGTAATGCTGGCCTGATAGAATGAGTTTGGAAGTGTATCTCCTGCTTCTACCTTTTTGAATAGTTTAAGGAAGATAGGTACTACTGTGTTTTGCTGTGTATAATGTGCACCCACGTTTTAGGCCCAAACTTTCAGGAAAAAAAATTGTTTTAATTTTTACTTCAATTATTTATTTATATTTAGAAACAAAACTGATTATCATATTACAGGGTATTATTTTGCATATGGATATCATTATTTTTTTCCCAGAGTTACAGTTTTAATGCATAAGTGTAAATAAAAGAATTTAAAACATTTATAGAGATACAGAATTAGTTCTACCCACGTATAATGCATATCCTTATTTTTCTCTCAAAAATTTGGGCAAAAAAAGTGTGCATTATACATGGAAAAATATATTCAATCGTCTTTAAATGTTTGGTGGAATTCACCTGTGAAATCACCCAGTTCTCAGTTTTTGTTGTTGAGAGGTTTTTGACTACTGCTTAATTTTAATTGATTCTCTGCTTCTTCCTAGTTTAGTCTTGGAAGGTTGCATGTTTCCCAAATTTTATTTACGTCTTCTAGATTGTTTCATTTGTTGGCATATAATTGTTCATAGCATTAACAATCCTTTGTATTTCTTTGTGTTGGTTGTAATCTCTCCTCTTTCATTGTTGATTTTCTGTTCTCTTTTTTTGCTTGATGAATCTTGTGAAAGACATGTCAATTTTATTTATCCTTTCAAACTTTCATTAATCTTTTCTTGTTTTCCTTTGTTATTTTGTTTATTTCTGCTCTGATTTTTGTTATTTACTTCTACTTACTTTGGGGTTTGTTTGTTCCTCTTTTTCTTGTTTCTTCAGGTATAAGTTTAGATTATTTGGGATTTTCCCTGTCTCTTGAGGTAGGCCTGTATAACTATAAACTTTCCTTTTATAATACCTATTTTTGCACTCCATAAATTTTGTAAAATTATG
>VMDR010024354.1:0-15078 GCA_007922815.1 Macrotus californicus | reverse complement strand
CAGAAAGCTCAGAGAGTCCCAAAGAAGTTGGACCCAAGGAAGAACACACCAAGATACTTCATAATTACATTACCCAAGATTAAAGATAAAGAGAGAATCTTAAAAGCAGCAAGAGAAAAGGAGACAGTTACCTATAAAGGAGTGCTCATAAGACTGTCAGCTGATTTCTCAAAAGGGACCTTACAGGCAAGAAGGGGCTGGAAAGAAGTATTCCAAGTCATGAAAGGCAAGGACCTACATCCAAGATTACTCTATCCAGCAAAGCTATCATTTAGAATGAGAGAGCAGATAAAGTGCTTCCCAGATAAGGTCAAGTTCAAGGAGTTCATCATCACCAAGCCCTTATTATATGAAATGTTAAAGGGACTTATCTAAGAAAAGGAAGATCAAAAATACGAACAGCAAAATGACAACAAACTCACAGTTATTAACAACCGAACCTAAAGCAAAAACAAAAACAATCTGAGCAAACAACTAGAACAGGATCAGAATCACAGAAATGGAGATCACATGGAGAGTTATCATCAGGGGAGTGGGTGGAGAGAGAGGGGGAAAAGATACAGAGAATAAGTAGCATAAATGGTAAGTAGAAGATAGACAGGGGGAGGTTAAGAATAGTATAGGAAAAGTAGAAGCCAAAGAACTTATATATATGACCCATGAACATGAACTGAAGAGGGGTAATGCGGGTGGGAGGGGGTGTGCAGGGCAGAGGAGAATAAAGGGGGAAAAATGGGACAACTGTAATAGCATAAAATATCAATAATCAATAAAATCTATTAAAAAAAAAGACTTGACGACACACATTCAAATACTGATGCATTCACCGCCGCTCCCGACACTTGGGCACCCTCCTAATGTCCTCCCACTACTAAGATATAACTGTCAAACTCCCAAGTTAGGCAGCTCCTAGGGAATAAAGAATTTTGTGGTAGGTGGTATTTTTGTATGTTTGTTTGAAACTCTGTTGAAAGAAAGGCAAATGCATTTGATCATTATCATATGGGTGAGTTTCTATTCATTAACATAATTATTAATTACTAATGCTAAATAGCCCTTTTTCAATCTGTAAACAGAATACCAAGGTTTTACAGCCAACAGAACATTCTATCTTGCATCTCAATGTTTTTGATGATGGTCTTTCATTAAAACATTTTAAATCTATGTGAATGTAATATAGCGCAGGTTATGTAGATTTAGTTTAGAGGAATAAAAACTGGCTTCACACAGTTTTATTGCTAGGGACATCCCATAAGGTAGGTTCCAATATTTTGCTCTTTTACAGAGGAGGAAACTAGGCACAGAACACTTAAGCAACTTGCCCAAGGTCACACAGCAAAAAGCAGCAGAGTTTGATTGAAACCCATGCACTCTGACCCCAGTGCCCTCCCTCTACAGTCCCGACCACTGTGTGATCAGGGCTGGATCGAGAGTGTCCTATCAGAAAACAGGATTTATTATCTTGATTTGCCCCCATGCAGTTGTTTAAAGAGACTACACAAGGCCGTATCTTTGCAGCGGGTGCTGGAGCCTGTAGTCAACAGGAAAGGCAGTCAGGGAGAGACGGACTTATGAACTGGGAGTGCAGGCACAAGCTGGTGTTCATGAGGATGGACTGGAACCAGAGCCAGACTCTTAACACCTCCATCCAGGACCCCAGCTTTGATGACACTGGTGTCCTCAGGAGAAGCTAAACATTTACCTGGCCCAAGAGTCAGAGAAGCTGAAGGAAGGGCCAGTGGGACCTGGAGGTGACGTGGACCTGCCTGCTGCTCCATGCTAATGACGTGAGCCAGCCGATCAGTGGCAATGGCACCTGGTGTCCCTGCAGAGGCCTTTGGAGCATAAAAAATATATGCCTCCCATATTCCTTATATATGTATTTTTAACTTGTTTATTTCCCCTGGGGCTACTCAGCCCTGACCACCACCCAGGTCCCAGCCCTGCCAGCCTCCTTGGCCATGACCCTGTAGTTCCTGGCCACCTCCTCAGCCCCAACTGCCCCTTCGATTCTGGACTTGCTGGCTCTGCCATTCATGGCTGCCTCGAGGGAAGGAAAGGAAAGGAAAAGGAAAAGGGAAAGGGAAAGGAAAAGGAAAAGGAAAAGGTAGTTTTCAAACTTAAATATATTCTTTTCCTAAGTGTAGGATACATGGCTTGACATTACTCAGTAATTCCCTTTGCCTTTGAATTTGTCATGGGTAGATCTCTCTACCTTCCAAAATATGAAATTACCATAGGGTCAGCCATGAACTTATTAGACATTCTGCTAGTAAAATGGAGCTTCTGCGGACAGGAGGGCAGCTGGTGTCTCATTCGTACCTTGCTGCCCTGTTTGCTGGTTTGGATAGGAAAACACCTTTTGTAGTCTTCATCTGCCCAGGAGGCCACAATCTTGCCATTCCTATTTTTTTTGTGGTCACTATTGCTACTTTTACTGTTATACATTTTTAGGTTTCTGTATAAGTAATTATCTTTGTATACAAAAGCCTCTTTTCTAATAGTTAAATTTGTTTTTTAATTTTTATTACTTGGGGGTCAAAGTGGTTATTTCCTATATTGGTGTGTTCCAGCTAATTGTGCTTCAGTAACAACTTCCAAGTGGCAGCGGCTTGACCCAAAAAGTCTGCATCTCGCCTGCTCCGTATGTCCGACACAAGTCAGCAGAGGGGGCTGTTCATCTGAGGCACTCCGGGACCGAGGCTCAGGGGGGCCCAGTGTTTTATCCTTAATCACTGTAGGCAGAGGAAGGGCATGCTGCTAATTGTTCATTGGGTGTTAACATCCACCAGAGTGGCACCGTCACTCCTATTCTCATTTCATTGGCCCACGCAAGTCCTGTGGATGTGATGAACTGCAAAGGGGGAGGGCAAGTGCAATCTGTTTTGACATGTGTAAGAACTGGGACACTTGGAAACCGCCGTAATGACAACCACACTTCCCTGTGCTTTGTGGCTATGCGTCTCATCGCATCAAATCTTGGTGATGCTAGTGAGAACCAGCTTAATTTTTTGCATAAAAATATGAAGTAGACATTTTTTCCAGACATCTGGGACAATGAATATTGTTCTTAAGCAAATACTAAGTCATTTTCAGTGGAGAATTGGACATACTGTGGCCTCTTTTTATGTTGCCCATTTCCCTCATGCTGGCGTTTCGTTCGCACTTTGGTGAGCCTTCTTAGTCTGCTGGCTTCTCGTTTTCTTCCCTGGCTTGCACACACAGTGTCTTTTCAGGAGATTATTATTCTAGACCCTTGGGCATGGGCCAGGAAAACATTTCCTTCTGTTCGGTCTTAGTTGTTCACTTTCTGTGCCTTTGTCCTTTTTCAAAGTACCTAGCTTCAAGTGGAATCAAGTTTCCTAATAAGATTGTTTAAATTAGAAACTGTGTACGCGTTGTTACCAACACGAGTTTCTTTTCAATTTGTCTCCACCTGGAGATGAGGAACTAAGCACGGATCTTGAGACTTTTAGTAGGTTAATTCCAAATACCCATAGTAATGCCGACAAAAATCACCACCCATTTTTCCTGTGTGACCCGCACAGTTTGAACTCCATGAGGGCTCAGTTGACTGTTACTCTCATGCTGCAGGTTTCTGGAAGAAGACATGACAGGGCACCACTCTACATTCAGAGAAGAAACATGGCGTGGTTTGAAAAGAGTTGGAGGAAGATGATTCCTTGTCTTGTCTTCAGGAGGGAATGGGGTGGGAGAGACCTCGAGGATGGACACCCTCAGGCCATCGGGACCTCCCATGTTGGGAAGCCGTTTTTGGTTCAGGGCTACAGATGGAGCGGCAAAGAAGACCAGAGACCACCTGCACAGGAAAGCAATGTAACTTAGTCTTTTAATGAGAAACTATAAAGTTCCAAGAGCAAGGAATATAAAATTCTACTTGATTAGTGCAAGAAATAACAAGATATATGCTTCATAGAAATGAATGTATTTTACTTTTATACGGGAAAAAGGACAGAGATGGAAATCAAAAGGGAAAGAGTCAGATGGACAAAGAAAAAGGGAAACTGAATCTGATAACGGCGAGAATCTGATGTGTACACACTGCTTGTTCATGGAGGAGCACTTTAGTTCAAACACAGAGAAACCACGAACAAATTCACCCCTGTGTGAATTCACTTTCCACCCCGGTCCCTGGAGAGCTGCTTGGACACTTCTGTGATCATGGGCTTCTGTGAGATAGCAGCATCCTCAGTGGTCTTTTCAGAGTATCACCAGTTCTATGGTAAGCAGCTTGAGAATAGGGACATCTCATTAGATGTTTATGAAAGTGAAACATTTTGATCTTCCTTAATAGTACGCCGCAGTGTGGAAAGTCCAGGTGTAATGCAGGGCTACTGTCTTCAGTGCTCGCCATGAGGAAACTAAGAGGAGGCCCATGTTGAGCACATGAGTCCGAGCTCCCGAGCTCCTGGTCCCCTCTCCTTTGGCGCCCAGGCCACCTTCCTGGTCTGCCCAGTACAGACCTTCCCAAAGCAGACTCTGGGTGATGGCCTGTGACATCTAGTTGGGTCTTTTGGAATAGCAGATGACAGAGCTTCTCACTTGCTTCCACTATTGCTGTAATTTGACAAGCTAGTGTTTTCTGAGTATACTGGCAAATTAATGAGTAAGATAAGTAGATAAAAGTAAATTTTTATTTCTTTATTCAACAACACTTGATTGAGGGCAACAATTCAAATGCTGTGTTAGCGACTGGGCATGAGTGATCAGTAAAAGAGGCATAATCCTTCCCCAGATTTAGTCACTGTTTTGTGGGAAGGCAACATTAAAGTACTGCTAACATGTTCTGATGGAAATAGACGGATTATTTCTCAGATAACATTGATTTTTCTTTTGCCTCTTCTTCGTCCTTTTTGTTCCCTTTCACCACTGCTCCCCCCGCCCCCCCCCCACCCCAGCACCACCCCAATTCAGTGAGTAGGAGAAAGCAAAGACAGGAACTCATTCCCTCTTATGTTAAGATACCAGGCCAGGCCGGCTCTGGGCAAGTGGGACCACTGGTTTCCGCAGCCCTTCATCCACCTCTGCGTCGACCGAGACACCTGCCCAACTGCCTAGGCTCCTTTCAAATGACTTAAGGCCGTCTGCTCCTTTTACTTTTTCTGAGGACCAAGTTTTAGGGAAGTTCTGGGAAGTTAATGAGAAAGTAGTTTCCTCAAGAAACAGAGGGAAACATAAAAATGTGGCTCATCCAGGAGGCAGCTTCCAATTCTTTCTGTGCTGATGGGGTGGGAGTGAGAAGATGACATTTATTGAGAACCTGCTATATTCAAGACATTCTGTTAGGTCTTCAGGGGGTAAAGATGAAGATGGCATAGTCTTTGCCTTCCTAAAGCAGTGTGATAATTATAACCAGGAGGGCATACAAAATAGACTAGAATGTTCCCGGAGAGCTTCATGGAAGAGGTGGCATTTGGGCTGACATTTGAAGAGATCCGGGATTGCAGAATGAGTCTGGGTAGGGTACCAATGCTGGGCCTGCCCTCTTGGACAGCCAGTGACAGAGTAGGGTATCTGCCAGCAGGGGTGGCACAAACACACCATAAGAGGTAGGAGAGGGTCAAGCACATTCAGAAGACTCGGTGTGTCCTGCACCTTCATTTATTGGGCAATGAAAAATATGCCAGCGTTTGCAATCAACTATTGGGAATTCCACAATCAAAATGGTGATTTGGGATCGTTATTATGGCAGCTGTATACAGGTTGCTTAGAGGTGAGAGGGAGACCAGTTAGAAGGGAGCACAATTGTTCGGACATGGAGTGATAAGAATTTGAACCAGAAAGGCAGCATATAGAATGAAAAGTAAGGGAGTGATGGGTTCCATCTTGACATTTGAATGGCCCTGGAGTTAAGAGGAGCTGAGTAGATTGCTGGAGCATAAATGCAGGTGAGGGTGACTACCGCAGAGTGAGACAAAGGTTCCAAGGTCAGGGGAGTGGAATTTATTAGGACATAGATGGTGCCGACTCTTGCTGCTCCTGGAAACCTGAGAAGGAGAAGCTCCAACCCTATGGGAGGCCATTGCTCTCCATGGACAAGATGGCATGAGGCTGTGGGTTTGAAGATGTTCACAAGTGCCTCCTGGAATGCAGTTTTCCATGGACTGATGTGGTTTGTGGGGAAAGTGCACATATATATTTTTCGTGAACGGTTTTGCATTTAAAAGCAGTTAAAGATTTTTTCCCTCTTAAATGTAAAATGCTAATTCAATTTCGTCTTTGTAGCATGGGAATGGGATATTAATGTGGCTGAAAACGGTAGTTTATTTTTCATGGGTTTGACCATTTCAGAAACTTCACTTTTAAGAATCAACTGGTGCCCCATTCCCTCCGCCCACCTGATTCAGCATTGCCCGAAGTCCACATCAAGCTAGCAGCTGGTGTGATGCTTTCTTTGTTTTCTTGGGGCATTTTCCAAAGTCACTGCCCAGGCACATCATTGTGGAGAAGTTAACCCCTCTGGGGGCAACACTCAAACAATGGGAATGTCATGGATAAATGTTCCTCCTTGGGCAGGCCAGTCCTGGGGCACCTTCTATGTGGTTCTTCACAGACTCCCGAGCAACGGGGCCTGGTGGTCCACAGTGGTAAGCTGCTCAGCAAGCACGCCTTATTACCTCTTCTTTCCTGCTTCACTGCCCTTCCTCTTCTGCTCCAGCTTCCTGGATTTCTGCTTCCTGCACTGAAGTTTGTCTGAGGCTCTGTTTTCAGATTAACCCAGATCAGGACACCTTCCTGACTTTGTGCCTCCACTTTATTTTTTTCTTTTTCAGAGAGAATTTTCTTCTCTTTTTCTCTTTTTTTGTTGTTTATGCTATTATAGTTGTCCCAATTTCCCGCCCCCCCCTCCCATAGTCAATCCCCACTCCGTTGTTTATGTCCATGGGCGATGCATGTAAGTGCTTTGTCTAATGCCTTCACCCAGCCTCCCACCCCCTGACCCCTTAGAGCTGTTAGCCTGTTCCTTGTTTCTGTGTCTCTGGTTCCACTTTTCCTGTTAGTGTATTTTGTGCATTAGATTCCAGTTATAAGAGACATCATGAGGTATTGGTCTGTGTGCCTCCACTTTAGCTGTGAGGAGCTGTTTTAGCATCTATTGCTCTTCATTGTTCGTATTTAACAATCTGTCTAGCAGATAATTACTTCATTTGTTTTTAAAATTTTATTTTATTTTTTTATTGTGGTAAGAGCTCTTACTATGAGATCTATCCTCCTAATCATTTTTGAGTGTCCCACACAGTATTGTTGACAACGGGCACAGTGTTGCACGGCAGATCTCTCAAGCTTACTCATCTCGTTTGACTAAAACATCATGCTTGTTGATTAGTAACTCCCCACTTCTCCCTCCCCCAGCTCCTGGTACCCAGCATTCCAGCCTTTGAGTTTATGAATTTGACTATTGCAGCTGTCTCATACAAATGGAATCATGAGCACTTGTCTTTCTGTGTCTGGCTTATTTCACTTAGTATAATGTCCTCAAGGTCCATCCATGTTGTTCCTTATTGCAGAATTTTCTTCATTTTTAAGACTGGATAATACTTCATTGTACGTATATACTACACTTTCTTAAAATTTTTTTTTCAATCTTGATTGAAGAAGCAGAAGCTTTAAAAGTTCAAAAACCTTGCTTAAGATCAAACAATTAGTCAGTTCCAGGTTAGGATTTGAGATGTCTTTTTGAATTCTGTACTTTTACACATAACGCTCCCAGGTTCTGGTCAGCTGCTCTCTTCAGGCCCGTAAACACACTATGCTGGTTCCTAGCCCGGGCCTTCCACCGTCCTGCCCGTGCAGCAAGGAAGCTCTGTGGCTCAGGCCCGTCTCACACGACACTTCTCACTACTGTTCTTCCCCACCAAACCCTGTCTTCTTAACGTGCCTTCAGCATTTCCAGCACTTGCATATCTGTTGCATTTGATCACTGTCCTATGGTCTCATAGTTTGTCTTATCTGTTTAACTGAGTTGCAAGTTCCTCAAAGCAGGGGCTTCTATTCACGTGTCTTCCCTGTCTCTTTGAGCATGGACTGGGACACATGGCAGGTGATCAGTAAGAGCTAATGGCTGACTGTCCCTAGATGACTATCTAACGTAGTGCTTTTGGCATCACTCTTCATAAAAGATGAGGTAATAGTCAGGAGGCTACCAGCGCTTGAGTGCAGAATTTAAAATCAATCAGTGGCATGTCCTCCATCTACTGTTGATCTGCTGCTTTCAGCTTTTATGAGGAACACAGTGCCAGCCACAGGCTCTTTCTCATTCTTTCCCACCAAAGACACAACAAAACAATCAATCGTTGCATCCTGGTTTAGATGCATTGACTAGAGAGGGGTTCTGACCATAAGCTAGTGAGTAGGCACTTTTTATTACAAAGATTGCCTAAAAGAAAAAATATTGTAACTGGTTATGATTATCTATTTTCTGTTCCTTCACTTTTATTTGAAACACATTTTGTTTGTTTTAGAAATCTCTTTTCTCCCACATCTGTGAAGCAAAATACAGTATAAACAATTCTGTCATCTGTGATAATGGATATTAGGTACATTTTAGACAATTGAGTTTATTAACTGCCTTCAAAACTTCTTTTAGCAAACTATTCCCAGTTTTTTTGGTGAAGGTGCTAGCAAGCATAACTTGTCAAAATAGTAGGTCTTCTTCATTTGCCCTACTGCATTTGTCCCAGAGCTGTTTATTTAGCCAAGATTTAGCACAGTTTTGTTACAAAGGCAAGGGACTGAACCATTCATTCGATAAATATTTATTGAGTCCCACCTGTGTGCTGAAGATATAGTAGTGAAGAAATTAGACAAGGTCCTTGATCTCCCAAAGCTTACCTTCCAGCGGTGAGAGAACCATCAGCCAACGACCCAATGAGCGCACAAGAAAACTGGACAATGACAAGTGTGGGAAGAGTAGAATCGGATGGGAAGAACGTGTACGTGAGGGAGTTACTCGAGATTGGAGTTGAGGGAAGGTCTCCTTGAAGCTGTGACATCTGAGACTTGAATGAGAAGCAGGGGCCAGCCATGTCAAGATCGGAGTTTGCTGGGGGAGCATTCCAGGACTGCCAAACAGTGGCTGTCTTGGGCCCATGGCAGGAGCCCGAGGGCTGTATGGAGGCACAGCGAGGAAGTCCGAGGGGAGGAAAATTCAGAGCTAGCAAATAGCGTCATCACACAAGTGAATGTCTTCAACAGCTTTTACAGTTTAAATGTGTATGGCCATGGTCATTTAGATCTCAGAATCTGTATCATGATTTCAGGGTTAGAATCAGTAGTTACCTAAGATTCACATTGGAGACTCAGTGTTCTAATGTCTATGTGATATGTCCTGCTTTGAAGTCTCAGATGTCCCATGGATAGGATAGGACCCTAGTAGTATTTTAGGAAAATGGCACCCGGTGTTATATTCTTAAAGTGAATTTGCTTTGGAAGAAATCACGTCTGAATGAAGATACTAAAAAACAACTTCCTTTATCTTTTGATATAATAATTGCTCTCAAGGATTGCAAGTGTTTATATATAGATGGAGCATATGTTTTAAAGTTAACTGGCCAGGGAAGAAGGCTGTTATGGACCGTTTTAGATTTTCTTGGGTTTTTGGTATCTGCACGACAGAGACCTGATGAGTTGCCAGCACATCACGAGCCAGACCCTGGATCCAGAAAGCATTTGTGATGTGCAGCCAACCCAGAACTGCTTTCCTCCCAGAGGGTGGTCTCCAAATCTGTTGTAGCCCTTAGCGAGATTTTTACATCACAATTGAAAACAGATGCCCTTCCTGCCCTTTCCCTCGTTGTCTGAGCTACTACCGTTCAGGGGTGTGAGCCATGGCGATCTCTCACGCACCTTGAGAACGCCCCGCAAGGGTCCTCACTAGACATTCTGGTCCAGAAGTCTCGCTGTGAAACCTCCTGTAATCAATCGACCACAGCCACAGAAGGTGCCAGATCTGTGAGGTTCAGATAATCTGCTCGGTGCGTTCTGAATGTTTCTTGTCGCATATCAAGACGCCACTCCTAAGGTTTAATGTAAAAAAAAATCTGGACATTTTCTACTTTAGAATATTTAATCCTAAGGGGAAATATTTCATCCTAAAGGGCTATGTAATCCTAAAGGAAAACCAAAGCAAAGCATACTGTCCCTCATGGCCATGTTGATTTTTATTGCCAGATATGGCTCTAAAATGTTCTGAGCATATATGTACATGACAATGAAAAATCTAGAGGATCAAAACTCTTGATTAAAAGAGACTTGTTAGACTTGAGGAAATAGAATGTGTAGACTTTGTGTGGATTGTGGTGTAAATCAACTGACATTTAAATGACAACTGTGGAATTTAAATATGGGCTGCATATGAGACGATATTAAGGAACAATTTGTAGTTTTGTTAGATGTGATAATGATAGGGGCTATGTGAGAAAATATCCTTATTTGATAGACATGCACACTCAAATATATAGAGAAGAAATGTCACATCTGTAGTTTATTTTAAAACACTTCGGCAAAATATCAATCGAAGTGAACATGGTAAAATGTTAATTATTCAGTTTAGGTAATAGTCTCTTGGGGTTTACTACAATGTTTTCCCTACTGTCCTGTATATTGGAAAATTTTTGTAATTCAGAGTTTTAAATGAAATCTTTGGAGTCAGACCACGGTGCAGTGATTTGCCAGCTAGACAACACTCTTAGGGTTGTGGCGGAGCTGCGTGATCACACCTCCTGTGCTCAGGTTGTGCAGCAGTGGCCCTGGGAACGAGATCATTTCTTCATTAATGGGACATCACAATAAAAACGAGCCGCTCATCTCCCCACCCCCACGCTTCCACGTGTGACTTGGCCTACGGTTACGGGAGGTGAGGTGGTTCCAAAGTAGAAGTCCAACACGTGGCATCCAAGGCTAGTGTGTGTTCTCCATTCTGGAATGCTGAGCTCTCTCTAGTAACAGCTGACACACAATGTTGTATGAGGTTCAGCTGCAGGGCTTAGTGAGATTGACAGTTATGTATTTTACAAAGTGCTCACGCTCACCACGAGAAGTCCAGTATTTGTCTGTCACCATACAAATTTACTGTGATCGTATTGACTGTATTCCGTATGGTGTACTTTAACACCCCATGACTTAGTTATAAGTTTGTACCTCTTAATGCCTGTCACATTTTTACTCATCCCCCTGGGCCCCCCACCCAACCCTCTGGCAACGATCAGTTTTTCTGTGTCTATGAGTTTGTTTGCTAGTTCATTTGTTTAGTGTTTTAGATTCCACGTAGGAGTGAAATGAGGCAGTGCGCGTCTTTCTGTGACTTATTTCACTTAGCATCATATCCTCTAGGTCTATCCGTGCTGTTGCAAAGATTTCATCTTTTCTATGGGTGAGTAATGTTCCCATGTGCACACGCACACATTTCTTCTGCATCCATCCATCTAGCGGCCAACGCCTGGGCTGCTTCCATGGGATGACCCCTGCAGACACTGCTGCGGTGAACACAGCCAGTGTTCTAGACCTCAATTTAAAAGAACAATCTTTTTTTTAGCTTTTAATATTATTTTGTATTGGTTTCGGGTATACAGCCTACTGGTTAGACAGCCATAGACTTTACAAAGTGCTCCCCCATGCCATTTCCAGTAGTTATACCCAGCTGGCACCACACACGGTTGTCACAGTGCTGTTGGCTGTGCTGTGCTTTCCATCCCTGGGACTGTCTGTAGCCACCAGTCTGTGCTCCTTAATCCGTTCGCCTCTTTCACCCAGCCCCCCAATCCCGTCCCCTCTGGCGGCCACCAGTCCACTCTCTGTGTCTGTGAGTCTGTTTCAATTTCATTTGAAGTGAAAAAAAAAATCTTATAATCACCAAAGTTATTTTCCTTCCTTTTAAAATATATATCTTACAACCTGGGTTATATTAATATATATATAAAATTTTTGGCACTGTCTTAAGCACCTACATGCCAACCAATGTCTGATCTTTTTCTTTCTATGTTCAGAGATTTTGAGGAATCATTAGTAAATACACCTGTGCTTTTTCATGAGATAATGGTATAGGCCAGTATTGGGTATTGGTAAGGCTGTTTTACTTTGGGATATTCTGATACCCAGATCTTAAATATTCTCATTTCCATTGAACTTACTGATGGAGATAAATTCACACTGCCACGTGGGCTGATTCACATGACCTGGCTACTGAGGAAGAAAACATACTGTGTTTTTTTCCCAACGACATTTAACTTGTAAATTCTCTCTCTTTTTATTTTAAACAACTCTTTCTTTTTAGATTTTTATTTATTTATTTTTAGGTAGAGGAGAAAGGAAGGAGAGAAATATCAACGTGTGGCTGCCTCTCATGTGCCCCCTCTCCCCACTGGGGACCCGACCTGCAACCCAGGCATGTGCCCTGACTGGAAATTTAACCGGCAACCCTTTGGTTCAGAGGCCGGTGCTCAGTCCACTGAGCCACACCAGCCAGGTCCTCAGTAGGGAGTGTGCGAGAGGCAACCACATATTGATGCTTCTCTTCCTCTCTTTCTCCCTCCCTTCCCCTCTCTCTAAAAATAAATAAATAAAATCTTATTTAAAAAAGTGTAAATTTGAGTAATGGCAGTGGGAATAGAAGGGAAGGATGATTAGAAAACACACCGTAAAAAACAATTAGATCTGGTGACAGAATTTACATCCTCTTTGAAAGAGAATTGGAATATTCACACGAATTTGTGTCGTTTCATTGATGCAAACAGTCAGTTGTAAGTCTACTCTATCTAATGTGACTCCACTGAGAAACTTTGAAAGAAAACTTAGTTCTTTGCTAACTTACGGGCAAGTTAGCCCCACACTTATAATTGCTAAACTTTTACACAGATCCTGAGAATGGCTACTTACTCCCTCTAGCCTTTGCTGCCTTCTTTCCCATCGCCAACCGTTAGGAAAACAGTGCTGTGGAGGGGAAGAATGTGGCCTGGGACTAACAGAGTTTGTGGGTTCGTAAGGAGAATGTAAAAGTGCTTCTGAAAAAGCAGCAATGTCTGGGGGAGAGGAACCTGGAGTCAGAGGCTGGAGGAGAGAGCCGTGCAGAAAGGCTGCCTGGAAAGGCCGCCCCTCAGAGGAGGCGCAGAGCTTTCCCGAGGTGGCTCTTGCCGATCTGGCCCTTTCTCCAGTCTAGGTGGCGAGGGAACCCATGGGTGTACATCATTCAGTTCAGCTTCCTGGGGCAGATATCGGGATGGGGAAGGGCGGGGAGTAGAACCGGGGTTGCAAACAGAAGGTAACAGACACAGTTAGCCTCTTTACAAGACATATCAATGTCGAGGGAAGGCTTGGAGGAAGTTCCTCGTAGAATTATACAGTGTTAGAGCTGGACTTAAAAAGAGACAAATTTAGACCATAAAGAATTCTTTCAGTGAAAGAGAGACCCATGGAAAGTCTAAGGCATTAATATGAAGACAGAATTGGAAGTCCTTAGTAATATTTTTCTTTGCACTGGACTGTGCAGTCACTGTGTCTAATCTTGTTCCCCATCCCTGTTCTTCCTAAGTGCTCATCTTCAAACTGTACCAGCGGGCAAAGCACGTGTTCAGCGAGGCAGCTCGAGTGCTCCAGTTTAAGAGGATCTGTGAAGAAGCCCCCGACGACACAGTGGAGCTGCTGGGGGAGCTCATGAACCAGAGCCACGTGAGCTGCCGGGACCTGTATGAGTGCAGCTGCCCAGAGCTGGACCAGCTGGTGGGCATCTGTCGGTGAGGCTCAGATAGCAGCATGCGAGGCTGGGAAGTGCTGCCAAAGAAATTATTTAAATTCGTGAAAAAATGTAACATTTTCTTAACCTCAGTGAAAGAAGATCCTTGCCCATTCCCTATAGGAGGAGTCGTCTGTGACATAGAGCTGAACTCGTTCCTTCCTAAATGGCTGTGTGAGACTCCAGGTTTGGAGTCAGTTCTTCACAGCATCGTAAGACTTTTCCATTGTTGGATGATTAGGCAGTTCGGGGAGCGTTTCTCAGACATGGGCCCTAGTTTCACTTTCTCCTGATGTTGTAACCAATGCTGTCTACCACGCTGCGGCTCTGCCAGCATCTCCTGTTTGGTGTCCTAAGTTTAGTTGTTTTATTCAAAAGAAAGGGGAAAATGGAAAGAGAGCCTCAGACGTGAAGGACTGTGTGTGTGTGTGTGTGTGTGTGTGTGTGTGTGTGTGTGTGTTGGGGTGGGGGGGGAGTAGGGGGAGGTGGCTGAGATCCAGCATTTCCTGCCTTCCCAGTTTGTTAGGCAATTTGGGGAAATAAGGACTGAAGAAAGCCCAGTTCATAAAAGGTTGGTTGAGACAGAAATGTAGAGAGGGGAACTTCCACAAAGCCTGGGAACAATTCCCTTGTGACCGCTAGTGAGTGGGCGTCAGAGAGCAGAGTGTACCCTGGGTCCCTGTACCCAGGAGGGACCTCAACGACCTTGGGAGAACTGGAAGGGAAATTGGGCAAACTCTCAAATGACTAGATGTTATTTCCACTGTGAGAAAATTATACATACATGAATATGAGAAGAACTGTCTGTAATTAGTAATGAAAATATAATTTACCACTTGGCGCCTATGGTTTGCCTTACTCATTGCCACACTCTCAGCCTGAAAAGTTTAACCGAGTAGCTCCAATCCTCACAAATGGCAAGTGTAACCCAATTTGTCAAGAGACTTGAACACAGCATTGATACAATAACTCTAATTGCCTAAAAGCCTTCCAGAATTGTTTCATTGTAAGTGCTCCTTTTAGAAAATATCAAGGGCTGGGTAAATGGAGGGAAACAAATATTGTTCAGTTCTGGACATAAGAGGAAGTGGAATGATTGATGCAAAATCAGGAAGAAGGGTCTTTGCCCCGAAGGTAGCAAGGTAGTTTGAGTCCCACCTGAAACGCAGTGGAAGGGCATTCGCTAGCTTCCTGCAATTCGCTAATGAACTTCTTCTTCCTGGGATGGTGCACCAGCTATGGCTTTCATAGGGAAAGAGGGAAATGACAATTGGAAAGAAGTGAAGTGGTAGTGATAAGTGTTACGGAAAAAAAAAAAAAAAAAAGAAGAA
>VMDR010024353.1:0-15093 GCA_007922815.1 Macrotus californicus | reverse complement strand
GACTAAAAAAATAAAAAAATAAATTTACAAATGAAAGAAGAGACATTAGAATTGATAACAAAGAAATGCTAAGCATCATAAGGGACTACTATGAACAATTAATTATACAACAAATTAGATAACCTGGGAGAAATGAAAAAAATTCCTAGAAATATACAACCTACCAAGACTGAATAATGAAGAAATAGGAAATCTAAACAGACCAATTACTAGTAAAGATGTTGAATCAATAATCAAAAACCTCCCAACAACAGAAAGTCCAGGGTCAGAGAGCTTCATTCATGAATTCTAACACTTAAAAATTAACACTAATCCTTCTTTAAATCTTTCCAAAAATAGAAGAGGAAGAAACTCTTCCAAACTAATCTGACAAGGCCAGCATTACTCTGATACTAAAGCCAGACAAGGACACTACAAGAAAAGAAAATTACAGGCCAATATCCCTGATGAAAATAGATGCAAAAATCCTCAACAAAACATTGGCAAACAGAATTCAAAAATACAATGAAAAGATCAAGTGCAGTTCATTTTAAGAGTGCAAGGATGATTCAATAAGTGTGATACACCACATTAACAAAATGAAGGATAAAAACCATATGAGGTCCTGACTAGTGTGGCTCAGCTGGTTGGGCATCGTCCTGCAAAGCAAAAGGATGCTGGTTTGATTCCCGTTTGAGGCTCATGTCTACTTGTGGTTCAGTCCCTGGTCAGGGGGACGTACAAGAGGCAACTGATTGAATCGATGTTTCTCTCTCACATTAATGTTTCTCTCCCTTTCTCATTCCCTTCCCCTCTTTATAAAAACAAAAAACAAAACCATATGACAGTCTCAATAGATGCTGAAAAGCATTTGACAAATTTCAACATTCATAATAAATCTCTAAACAAATGGGTATAGAAGGAATGTACTTCAACATAATAAAAGTCACATATGATAAGCCCACAGATAACATCATACTTAACAAAAACTGACAGATGTTCCCCTAACATCAGGAAAAAGGCAAGGATGCCAACTCTTTATGCTTTTACTCAACATAGTACTGGAAGTCCTAGGAGCCAGAGCAATTAGGCAAGAAAAAGGAGATCAAATTTGTCCAAATTAGAAAAGAAGAAGTTTGCAGATGACATGATATTATGTATGGAAAACCCTAAAGACTCTACCAAAAAAAAAAACCCAACTATTAGAAATAATAGAAGGATTCATTAAAGTTACAGGATACAAAATTAGTATATAAAAATCAGTTGCATTTATATACACTAATAAAAATCTATAGGAAAGAAATGAAGAAAACAATCCCATTTGCAATAACATCATAAAGGATAAAATAGGGGTACTTTAACAAAGGAGGTGAAAGATCTCTTCACTAAAAACTGAAGACATTGATGGAAAAAAAAATGAAAATGACCCAAACAAGCGGAAAGATGTCCTGTGTTCATGGATTGAAAGAATTAATATTGTTAAAATAGCCACACTACACAAAGCACTCTTCAGATTCAATGCAATCCTTATTAAACTTCCAATGGCATTTTTCATAGAAATAGAAAAATCAGTCCTTAAATTCATATGGCCCTGTAAAAGATGCCAAATAGCCAAAGTGATGTTGAGAAAGAAGAGCAGAGCTTCCTGTTTACAGACTATATTACTCAGCCATTTCCCACTGTAGGAAGAACAGCTATTATTTTTCATTCGCTGGTTATAAAATTACAAATACTTGGTGCATGCCAAGATTCTTTTATCTGTATGTGATTAGTTGTACTGTTATACATTTGATCTAAAGTCATTGTGAGTGTCAAATTGAAAGGTAGATGCATGGCACTAATGATAGGTCAGAAATCAAATCGGAATTCACAGAGAGCTACCTATTAAATGAGACCACTGAAAATGAGCAGAAGTGATCAAAGATGCTTTTGCTCTATGTATCTATGCTATCTATGTATCCACGCCACAAAACACAAAGTTGCTTTCTTCCTACAAACATTCTGTCTGTAGGAAACCAATTTCTATGTTAATACCTAAGGACACAATGTTATTTTTTGGCCATGATTGTATTTCCAGCACAGTGCTTCACATCAGAGGCACTCAATAAATTTTTATTGAATAAATTAATGAATGAAGGGATTGTTTCCAAGAAGAGTGTCTTTACTATATCAGACCATGCTTTTGATGTGATTATCAGAAAATCAAACACAAATTGGTTTATAGTAGAAAGAAAAGGAGAGAGGGGGCTCTTAAAACTGATCAGTCTGAGATGGGGCTAGCTTCAGGTAAGACTTGATCTGGGGCTCAAATAAGGACATGATTTTTAATCTTCACTTCTCAACTATAATCCCTCGGTGTAGGCTCCATTTCCAGAGAGGCTTCTCCTTGTTCAGGACAGGAATCAGAAACCACTGTACATATGTCAAGCAAAATTTTGGTAGGAAATTAACACATAATTGTTAGAACGAATGACAGGATGGAAGACAGGAGACCTCCACAGCAGCTGCCATCCAAAGTTCAGGACCCTGCCACTGCCACTGCTGCCACCACAGATGCTCATACCTTTGGAGAATTGGCAAGGAACCTGTAGACCAGCTCTTGCAAACACTCCTGAGCATGGGAACTTGCTTGTCAGCTTGTCCTGCCAAAAAGGATGGCCTTACCCTCACTTCCATCTTCTAAACCTTATACCATTGCTCACCAGTCATGGGCAGAACTCCAACTATATTCATAACTTCAACTCCATGGACATTTGGAAAATATGTTTTTAACCTTCTATGTGTTATAATCCAGGAGATGATGAGACAGAAAGGAATGCTGTATTTTGCTATTTTTAATGCATACCCTGTTTCTGGCCCAAACTTCAGGGAAAAGAATCTCTCATTTTAATTTTTTAATTCAATTATCTATCTATCTGTCTATCTATCTATCTATCTATCTATCTATTTATTTATATTTAGAACTTGTTCTTTTGTATTATAAAAAGATTTTAGCATTTATTTTTGAACATATTATGGTACAAGAAATTTTATATAACAAATAATTACAAAACACAAGAACAGGTACAAGGTATTTCAGGTACTAACCATGTATAATGCACATCCTTATTTTCCCCTCAAAAATTTTGGCAAAATGTGTGCATTAAACATGGCAAGATATGGTAAATGGAAACTAAATAAAAATGAACAATATCTAGTAAGTCCACTCCTCCTACCAATAATCTTTGAAGGAAACAACAGCCCTACATTCCCACCTAACTCATTCCCTTCTTCAAATGAAAACATGCACATCCAATCCTTTAAATCTTCATACTCATTGTAATGTGATGTTCCTTCCTCTTCTATTTTAGTCACAATCCCACTTTAAGACACTCTCATGTAAAGACTACCTTATAAAATTAACTACCACGAGCAATATGACTACCTCTCATATGAAAGGAAAGGGGAAAGCAATTAAAAGAAGTTCTATAATACATGCAAAAGCAAAGCAAGTAAAAAAAAACAACATGCATAGCTTTTGTGGTCCTTTATTTTGCAACTGGTCATGAGACCACATTTGGTGTTTACAGCTTCCTTATTCATTTGTTCCCTTTGCCCTCATGTGTCTCCCCAGCTAGTAAGGTGATATAAATCAACAACCCTGAAGGACCTTCAGGTCCTTCACAGTCCTGCTTGTATTGGACTTTGGATTTCCATTAACATTTATCACTGAGAAACAGGCTTACTAGAAGGAACCCCAGAGAAGTCCCTGACTCCATGGTGTGGCTGCATCACTATTTCCCCTTGGGAGTTCATGTCAATCTGCCCAGCCAGTTCAGTAATCCGCTTATTTTCTTGATGACTTGATGGCATGATGAACCTCCAATATCCAGATACAGTTTCAAGTTCCTGTTTGAGGAATTCTATGTCCCCTAGTGGAAACAGAGGCCAACGTCATAGGAGCAGGAAGCACTTGACTTGCGAGTGCCCAGGAAGGTTTACCTGCGGGAGACAACCCTTTAACTTCTCCTGTTCCCCAGTCTCATGTATTATGGCCATGGAAAAAACCAGCAACTTGGTTTGGAGCATATACTGCAGCACTTGAAGGGTAGTGTAAGTGTTGCTAAGTGTTGGCTCCTATCTGGTGCTGTAACTGAGTCTTCACTACTCCATCCCACTGTCCTGTAAGGCCACTGCTTTTGTGATGAGGTTCATAATAAAGCCGTTGAACTCTATGTTAGTCAGTGTACGGCCTCACTTCTTTTTCTGTAAAATGGCTTCATTAGTGAGGGATATCATGATGGTGAACAGGTATATAGAATGTCCAACAACAATGTTGCCGGCAGAAGCATCACAGGGAGAAAAAGCCAATTTGTGCATATAATAAATGTTTACTCCACAAATACCTGCCCACTCCATGATGGAAGGGCTCCATGTAACCAGTCTGTCACAAAGTGGCTGGCTGGTCTCCCTTGGAGTATGGTAATCCACACTGAGGGATCAGGGTTGGACTCAGCTGTTGGCAAGCTGGGTGCTCAGCAGCCAAATTAGCCTTGCTGAGAGTTCCAGTTGATGAACTCACACATATCATGCATTCTTGCTGTCACGTCTTCTTCCTTCATTTTGAACAACCACTTGGGGGAAAGATGACTGTTATCCGAGGAAGTCTGCTTGCCCATCTGCTTCTCAAAATCCTCTAAGAAATGGGTGCCTTTGGTGAACATTCACAGGGGAACCCAATATGCTCAAACTGTGTCTAGAGCTACAAGGAGAATGTTGTGTGTAGCCATTGATACCCTGCAATATGGGGGAGAGGGGTGTAGAAGTGGAAAAGGACTCTTAGAGCCAATGCCCAAGATGTAATGCACACTTGAGGTCCACCTTGGGGCCACTTCTCAGTTACCCCAGCTAAGATGCTGATGGTCCAGACTCCTGGTTTTAATTCTAGCTCCCCTGCTTACTAGCTGTGATTACTTAACTTCTCTGTGCCTTAAACCTCAGTTTTCTCATCTGTTAAATGGGCATAGTAATGGCACGTATGTTGCCGTATTGTTGTGGAGTAAGTTCTCAGCACTCCTCAGTCACGTGCCAATAAGCGGTATTACTCTGGGAGTGTTTCATAGTCCACCAGGTGAGTAGGATTTGTTATAAATCGAGGACTACGGGTAAGGGCTTTGGTAGTAAACTCCATGAAGTCTCGCCGGGGGCAGGTGGCTCTTCTAACTGCTGAACTGGCTGGTGCTGGGTATAGGGGCTGGCAATGAACGGATGGATGGGCGCAAACAGAAGAGGGAAGACTATGCCCCCAGGCCTCTTCATCCCCAGCCTTGTAAATGTGACGTGGCAGCAGTGTGGAAATGGGAAGGAATGCTTCTGTTTAGGGGCCAGATCTTGAATTGAATGCTCTTTGCCACTTACAAGGCCCAAGACTCTGGGCGAGGTGATTTACTGTTTCTTCTATTGTGAATGGAGCTGATAATATCCACCCCCACCCCAAATGTTTGCGAGGAAGAGGAGATGAGATGGCCAGTCCCTGAGCCTCGTGCAGCAGGCTCCCGGCAAGCCGCGCCCGGGCGCTCGGAGACCGCCGTGAACTCCCCACCTCTTGCGGATTCTTCGCGGCACCGGGGGCCCGACAGCCCCACGGGCCGGGGTGGGGCAGCGCGGCCCGAGCACGCCCAGGCGCGAAGGCCGCACGTGGAGCCGCGCCCGCCCCGCGCTGCCTCCCGGCGCGCCGGTTTCCCGCGGTCCGAGAGCGTGTGACGAAGCGTGCGGGAGCGGGCCGGGCGGCTGCGGCGGAAGGCGGAGTCCCCGGGGAAAGCGAAACTGAGAGTGAGCCGCTCGGACCCGGCAGGCCTTCGCGGGCGGCGGCGGCGGCGGCGCGAGGTGAGCGGGACGCGGGGGGCGCGGGGGGCGCGGGGGGCGTCCGCAGCCCGAATCCCCAGCCCGCGTCCGCAGCCACGGAGGCGGACGCCGCGAGAGGCCCCCGACCCCTGGCCCCGCCGCACCGGGCGCAGACGCGGGCCCGCGGAAGAGCCTTCCCGGCGGGGCCCTTCCCGGATCCGCGCGGCGCGCTACGAGCTGAGAGCCGTTTTCTCCGCGCGAAGAATTTTTAGCGGAGCAAGTATGCATGCACCCAGGCCGGCCGGGGTTGGGGGTGGGGATCTGGCGGAGGGATGGGAAATACAGAGGCCCGAATGGCCTGCACCTTGGCTCAGAGATCCCTAGCCAGAAATCTCGCCTGGACAGTTGCAATTATTTCCCAATTGCCCGGCCTTAGCTGCAGCCCCAGCTCCGTCCCCACCCCCCAGGCTCTCCGCCATGGACCCCTTCTCGACACCGCATATGGGCCCATAGGCAGGGCCCCTTGCGCCCTCCACTCTGGCCGCCCTGCTGTTCTCGGGACACGGCCAGGCTCACACTCCTGCCTCTGGGTCTTTGCACTGTGTGTTTCTTCTTCCTGGAAAGTTCTTCCCGCAGATGCCTGGTTGGGCCACTCCCTCTCTTTCTCCAGCATTTCTTGAATGCCACTTTGTCAGAGCAGCCTCCCCGACCAACCTGCATGTAAAAAGGACCCCATCTTCCTTCACTGTCGCTCTCAGGCCGCTTCGGTTTTCAACATAGTACTTGCGTCGCCCTGTGACATGTTTTTTGGTTTTATCCGTGTTTCTCCACCAGGAAGTTCACCAGAGCAGGGTTTTGTTCAAGGGTACAGCCCAGCACCTAGTACTTAATGGGTGCTCATAAAATAGTGGCTTAATCAACGGTTATTCAGAGTTTCTCTTTTGAGTTCCAGAATAATGAGATTTCCTATTGCCTGTGATTTCTTTAGCACTGAAAATGCCTGGCCAGACAGAAGCTAAAAGGTATACTCTCTGCTGTCACTTAGAAACTTAGAACCTTGGGCAGACTGTGCTCTTTTTCTTCAGGTTGCTTATTGGAACCTGAAGATCCATAACACTCGACCTGTGATTCATTTAATTCATCAGATACTATTTGAATGAATGTTGCGTGTAACCATTGTGTGGGCCCTGGAGGGGACTGGGCCCTGGGAAGCTCACTGTCTGCTCTAGGAGGCGGCAGACCCACAGAAGACAGCGGTGCAGCTAAAGGGACTTCTGGGTATGAGTAAGATGGACATGTAACAGTTAGGGCACAGCCAAAGGTACTTCTGGGTATGAGTAAGACAGGCATATACCAGTTGTTAGTGATTATGGTCGTGATTTCTTTTAGGAAAAGAGTAACGGTATTAAAACAACAGTTATTAAAATTAGTTAAAAAGAAACCTGCTGTTTCTTCCCCTCCCCCAAACTTGTAAGTACTTTTTCATGTCAGTTCAGCACCTTACACATTTGCACATGCATTTCACTGAAATTCAGGCTGACTTGTCCTTCTGAGGATTAGCAGTTACTCAGAGTTAAAAGTGCTGAGTATTTAAAGCATGAGCTGGGACTTCTGGTTAAGGAATTGACAAGGACTCTTGCGTGACTGCTGTGCTGAGATCTGTGACCGCCTCCGACTTCATGTATGGTCTTCTGATTGTGACTACACTAAATGGCGCTTGGGTCCATGAAAACAGTGGTGTATCTGCAGATCCTTCTTCTGAACCCTTGGGCCAGGTGTGTCCTGGTGTTCAGAGATTTGGGGTTTTAGAAAGGCAGTGCAGCATCAAAGCATCAACGCTGTCTGTTGTGTGATACTATCAGCAGGATTTGGGGGCAGCACTCTGGAGTAAAGCCTATTTTTGCAGTTGAATGATAAATAGGCAACGAAGTATAATAAAGACTCTAAATAGCTCATGTCAGTCTAGGTTTAGACAGGGGGCTACAAATCTACCAAAACAAAACAAATGAAAACGAAACAAACCTCAGTTTTCAGTGCTTTTTGGGGTTTGGAATTGCAGATGAGGAGAACCATTTATCGAGGACCACTCGTGTGGGAGACTTGTCTGACTGACTGACTTCTCATAGCAACCTGTGAATCAGGTGTTTCCAGGTCATGAATCAGAGGTTCAGAGGCTGAGAGAGGTGTCTAGGCCACATGTCTGTGGCTTTTGAGGTCGAACTCTCTCTACTGCACTAAGCAGCAATGTGAAGGTGTGGCTTTTGTTCATATGCAGGCACTTGCAGCACCCTGCTTCCAGCCACCACCGTTGCTCACCCAGACCAGTGTGGCAGTCTCTACCTGGTTTCCCAACTTCTCTTGTCCCACTTCCCTTTCCATACCCAGCCCCTGCCCGCTCTGTTCTCCACATAGCATCAGAGTGATCATTTGAAACACAAACCCAATCACATCACCCCTGTGGTAGAACCCTACATCTGCGGCCCTGACCATGACCCACAGTGGCTGTGTGCTGTGGCGCCTGCTCACCTCTCTCTCTTTCCTACTTTGCCCCTCGTTCACTGTGCGGCAGTCCCCTTGGCCTTTTTGCTGTCCCTCCAAAGTCTGTCCAGGTTCCTGCCTCTGGCATTGCTCTGCCTGAGATACTCCTCCCCAATATCTTGATAAGTAGAATTTCTCGTCATTCAGACTGGACTGGACTTTTGTCTCCTAAGCAGGGTCTTTCCTGACTGCTGTATTTAAAACCGCCTCCCTTACATTTCTGCCCCCGCCTGCCAGCTCACCCTCCATCCTGTACCCCTGGTTAATTTTATCATAGCACTTCTGACCATCTGGTCATCATTGTCCACTCCTGTTACTTGTTTCTGCGTACGGTCATTTTCTTCCTTCAGCAGAATGCAGGCAGGGACTTGTTCTGTCTTCTTCATGCCTTATACACAGTGTCAGAACAGTGCTTGACATTTGATAAGCATTTACTGAGTGAATGAAGAAAGGATGCCGGAGAACAGCAGGTGAATAAAAGGGAGAAGACGAGAAGGTTTACAGGGAAGTATTTAATTTTAATGAATCATTCTCTCATTCAACTGGACACCATCTCGGGGGTTCACCATTTACTACTTGCCACTGGGTGTTGGTGATACAGAAATGAGTGAGACATAGAACCTGCTCCCCAAAGAGCTCACTGACTAGTTTAAGAGCATTCAGGGCTGTGATGGGAGCTGGGTCCCAAAGGAGGCTGTGTTGATCTTCACACATGAGTGAGAGTCGCCTGGTTGATAGAGGTTGCAGATGTTGCATTTCAAGTGCAGATAAAAGCCTGTGACAGGTCCTCCAGGCGAGGGTGATCTGGAGTTATTTTTGTATTCATTCATTCTTTTACGTATTCATTCATTATTGAGCCCTTCTTATAAGCCTGGACCCTTCCTTGTTGTAGCTTGTGGTCTCCTTTGGAAGACAGTTAAATAAGCAGTTGCAGTAATGGGGACAAGGGCTGTGATAGAGTGCCAAATCAGGATGTCTGATATGACATTTGAGCTGAGATCTACAGGAAGAAGTGGTTCAACAGGCAAAGGCAGCAGCAGGAGTATAGTCAAGAGCATTTTAGGAGGGAGCATGTTGGACAAAAGCACTTGGAATCAGGAAACAGCCAGAGTTGGAGGCATACTTTTGAGCATCCTCATTATCTAGGTGGAATTTAAAGCCACCAGCCTAGAGGTGATGACCAAGGTAATGAATGTAAAAACTGAGAGGAGATCTAAGGACTGGGTCCTGGGACATGACAATCTTTAGAAGAAAGGAAGAACCAGGAAAGGAGACAGAGAAGGAGCAGCTTATGGAAAAGGAGGAAAACCAAGAGAGTGTCCATTCGAAGTCCAAGCTAAGAAAAGGAGGGAGGAGGGAATGAGCAGCCACGTCAAATGCTGCTTTAAGGTTAAGTGGATAAGGATTGAGAACCAACTGCTAGTTTTAGAGATGCAGAGGGCATTGGTAACCTTGACAACAACAGTTTTGGTGGCTGTGGGGACTGCATGGTTGGATTGATGTTTTAAAAGACCATGATGTGACTACTGTGAAAGAAAATGGAAAATGACAAGTGTTGGTGAAGATGTGGAGAAATTGGAACATTTGTGCATTGCTGGTGGAAATATAATACAGTGCAGCTGCCGTGGAAGACAATTTGGTGATTCCTTACAATGTTAAACATAGAATTACCATAGGATTTAGCAATTTCACTTCTAGGTATACACCCAAAATATCTGAAAGTGGGGACTCGAACAGATATTTGTACACCAGTGTTCATAGCAGTATTATTCACACTAGCCAAAAAGTGGAAATAATACAGGATGAATGGGTCAACAAAATGTGATACTGTGTTACATAGAATGGAATATTATTCGGCCTTAGAAAGGAAGAAGATTGTGACACATGCTACGACATGGATGCGCCTTGAAGATATGCTGAGTGAAATAACCAGACACAAAAAGACGAATGGCTCCACTTGTAATGAAGTACCTAGGAGAGGTGAATTCATAGAGATAGAAAGTATTGTTGGTTACCAGGGAATGAGAAGAGGGGGATTGGGAAGTTATTGTTTAATGCGTGCAGACTTTGTGTTTGAGGAGATAAGAGGAGTTCAGGTGGTAGGTGACAATGATGGCCGCACAATATTGTGAATGCGCTTAATACCTGTGAATTGTAGAGTTAAAAGTGGTTAAAAGGGTCCATTTCATGTTATGTATATTTTACCACAATGAAAAGAGCCGTCAAAAGAAAATCACAATGGCTGCAGGGTGGGGAAGGAGCCTCAGTGGCCGTGAGGAGCTGGTCTGAGGCTCTTGCAGCAGTCAGGAGTGAGGTAGAGGTGGTGGCCTGAGCCAGAATAGTGGCTACAACATCATGGAGAAGTAGAAGGATTTGCTATGGATAAGAAAGTAGGGAAAGGAGAGGTCAACGATGACTCCCAGATTCACGGCTTTCAGACGTGGATGGATAGTGGAGTCATTTTCTGAGACAGGAGGCTCCAAACCAGCTTAAGGAAAGATCATAAATGCAGTTTCGGATCTTTTGCATTTAAAATTCTTTCAAGACATTCAAGTGGAGATGTTGGATAAAGACAGCTGAAATTCAGAGAGAGGTTCGTAAGGGATATGCAAATTTTAGAGTTAATGACAAGTAGGTGATCACTGAAATCATGGACATGAAAGAAATCACCTTGAGGAGAAAGTATAAAGAATGGGGTCTCTGGAACGCTAGCATTTAGAGCCTGTGAAGATTAAGAAGTGTTAGGAAGAAAGATTGGCCATGGAAGAAAAATCAAAAGAACTTTCCAACGAGAAACGAAAGGGCAACAAGGCCTGCTTACTGTCTCTATGGGTTTACCTATTCTGGATGTTTCATATAAAGGGAATCATACAATATGTGATGTTTTGTGCCTTGCCTCTTTCATTTATTATGTTTTCAGGATTTATCTCTATTGTAGCATGTTTCTACACTTCATTCCTTTTTATGGCTGAATAAGATCCCATGTGCGGATGTACCATAGTTTGTTAATGGTTCATCAGTTGATGGACATTTGGTTTGTTTCCACTTTTTGGCTGTTGTGAGTAGTGCTACTATGAACATTCCTGTACAAGTATTTGTTTGAAAATCTGTTTTTCAATTCCTTGGGTATAGGCCTAGAAGTGGAATTGCTGGGTTATATGGTAATTCTAAGCTTAAGTTTTTGAGGAAATAATCAAATTCTTTTCCATAGAAGTTGCCCTGTTTTGCATTCCCAGCTGCAATGTAAGAAGATTCCAGTTTCTCTGTGTCCTCATCAACAGTCTTATTTTCTGTGTTATTATTACTATTGCCATTCTTGTGGGTATGAAGTGGTATCTAGCTGGGGTTTTGATTTGCGTTTCTCTAATGACTAATGACGCTGAACATCTTTTTACAGGCTTGTTGGTGATGTGCATATTTTCTTTAGAGAATGATTGTTTCATTCCTTTGTCTGCTTTTTAATTGGGTTGTTTTTTTGTTGTTGAGTTATGAGTTCTTTATATATATTCTGGATACTAGACCTGTATCGTATATGTGACTTATAAATAGCCCATTCTATAGTTTGTCTTTTTATTTTTGTCAATGTGTCTTTTGGAACACAAAGGTTTTTAATTTTGAGGAAGCCTAATTTATCTGCTTTCTTTTTTGTTGCTTGCATTTTTGTTGTCCTGGCAAAGACTCAACTGCCAAATACAAGGTTAGAAAGATTTACTCTTACGTTTTTTTCTAAGAGTTTTGTAGTTTTAGCTCTTATATGTAGATTCTACTTCCTTTAGATTTTGTTCATTATTTACATCATTGCTACTGAATTAGTCCAGTGTGGCCCATAAACGGGGGTCATAATTTACCTAACACTGACTTCTGCAAATTTCAGAGGGAGGATTTGAGGGATTTCACCGGAGATTCTATTTCCATATAGCTAGATCCTTTGTGATTTCCTAAACTTCACTTTATGTAGATATAACGTCAGCCTTTTTCTTTTCAACATAAAGAATTCTAATTCTACTTCTGAAGCCTTTTTACCTTCTTAAGCAGGTGGAAAAACTTGCACTTGACACTCAGTGGAAGCAGAGAGCGGAGTTAAAGGGACAGGCCCCTTCCTTTTTTGGCCAGGTGAGTTTTGGAAGTAGAACATTTTGGAGAAATTAGCTTTGATTGTGCAGTCCATGAGAGGGAGAAATTTTTAAAGAGAGTTTTCTCTGGATTTATATATGGTTGAGATGAGTTATATAAAGGAAATGCTAACCCCATTTTGTCTCCTGAACTGGATTGGGAAAAACCCGATTAAATATATTCTGTGAGTGTCACTTCTTTCAAACATCACTTGTATTGTAGATTACTGGGCGAGGAAATGGCTGATAATATACAAAGTTTCTACATAGAAGCACTTAATAAATACAGTCAGAAGAACAGAGTACATGTTAACTATCGTGAACTGCCTAGGATAGGACCTCCACACGACTCAAGGTAAGATGCTATTTTAAAAAGTGTCTGTACCCATAAAGTATAAACTAGGGGAATGGCAACTCTGGCAGAATCCTGAAGGCAGTGCTTTAGAGCAAAGTTGCCGCAGAGTTCTGCGAGAGAGCCCTCTTGGTATAAAGTTGTAACTTCAGAGGACTCTGGAGGAAAAAAGGACATAAGCTTTCCCATGCTTTAAGTTGATGTGCTGTTATGCTGTTTGGAGGTGACTGCTTCAATTCTGTATTGAACATAGGTCAAAACTTCAAAGGTGGTCATAAGGGGCAGTGGTGATTAGAATACTGGTCTCTAGGTAATGCATGAGTTTAATAATATTTTGTAATTTTTTTTGGTACTCAGGTTTAAATTTCAAGTTATAGTAGGTGATAAAGAATATCCAGAAGCTGAAGGCAAATCAAAGAAGGAAGCAAAAGATGCTGCAGCCAAATTAGCCCTCGAAATACTTAAAGAAAAAGAGGTAATTGCCTTTTTTCCCCATCTGAAAAGGGACTTACAATATAATTTATTTTTTTCTTTTTAGATTTTATTTATTTATTTTTAGAGAGGGGAAGGGAGGGAGAGAAACATCAATGTGTGGTTGCCTCTTGTGCGCCCCCTACTGGGGACCTGGCCTGCAACCAAGGCATGTGCCCTAGACTGGGAATCGAACCAGCAACCCTTTGATTCGCAGGATGGTGCTCAGTCCACTGAGCCACATCAGCCACGGTAGTTTATATTTTTCTCTGTGAGAAAATACCGACATACAGAATAAAGCCATTCGTAAGTTCCTTTACATTCGTAAGTTCAGTTCAGTCTTTTTCCCCATCTCCATTTCTGTAAACCCTGAATGAGAGGTACACCTAGGAAACAGAGGGCAAAGCTGGATAATACCTGTTTAGAGTGCCGATAGCAGTGACGTACCTTAAAACTGGACAGATGTGGAAGGACACAGTGAGAAATGAACTGACAGGTGCTGGCAGGAGTCCTTCCACCTAGCTGAAGGAATCAGTGGAAAAGGACAAAGACATGAAAGGGATAGTGAGAGAAGGATGTGTATGGAGGGCAGGTAATGGAGGACCAACATGTGTATAATTGGTATCCCTGAAGATGAGAATAGAGTAACCACTAGAGAAAAAGCTATCTGAAGAGATTTCAGTAGAAAACGTTTCTGAAATAAAGACAGACCTGGGTGAAGTTTAAAACAACGCAGCAGATATAGGAAAATACAGAACCACCAACAGCAACTTCAATCATTGTGAAAGTACTGAGTTCCAGTGATGAGAAAGGAATCATCGAGCATCTTGGCAGAAAAAAGAAGTTACATGAAATGTAAAAATGAAAAAAGGTATTATGCTGTCTACATCAAAAGCTAGGAGACGGGGAGCAGCAGCTGTGAAATGAGACAAGAAATCATTTACATGTGGGACAAAAGATAATTATTCTCAGATATTGAAACTTTTGGAAAATTTTAGATTTCAGGATACTTTCCTGAACAATCTTACTTGAAGATGTTATCCTTCTAACCATAATTCAGAAAATAAATCAGACAAAATCACACACTCATAAATTGTTAAAGAGCTAGAAACTCAAGTCAAGCCTTGGCTGGTGTGGCTCAGTGGATTGAGCACTGGCCTGCAAACCAAAGGGTCTCCAGTTCAATTCTTAGTCAGGGCACATGCCTGGGTTGCGCGCCAGGCCCCCAGTAGGGGGTGAACAAGAGGCAACCACACATTGATGTTTCGTTCCCTCTCTTTCCCCCTCCCATCTCCTCTGTCTAAAAATAAATAAATAACATGTACATAACCAAGGGGGAGGGTGGGATTGGCTGGGGTGGAGGGAGTGGTGGGGGAAAATGCAGACAACGGTAAATAAACAACAATAAAGTAATTAAAAAAAAGATAAAAATAAATAAATAAAATATTTAAAAAAAAGAGAAAATGAAATCAAGAAGTTAGAAAAAGAACAAAGATTTAACTATTTTATTTTCCCTCAAAACAGTAGAAGAAAGAAAATGACAAAAGGGCAGAAATTAATGGACAAGAAGACAAAGAAATAATAGAGATCAATAAAACCCAAAGTTAATTGTTTAAACAACATTAATAAAGTAGCAAAACTTTAGACAAGATTTTGTCAGCTTAAGAACAAAAGAAAGTACAGATGACAATGAAAGGATTGCTGGTAACAACATAAGGATTCTTATATTCACCTTTCCCATTAAGTTGTCATCAAGGATATAGCTTTAGTTCAGTGTTCACCTTGTTTTTTTGAATTTTACAAAGGGTGCAGCAAGGT
>VMDR010024352.1:0-15082 GCA_007922815.1 Macrotus californicus | reverse complement strand
CATCTCTCTAGGTAAGTTCTGAGTTCAATACACTCCTACCTGGTTTGGTCTCTTCCTCTCTTAATCCATCTTTGTTCTTCTGTCAGTTTTATCAGACGGTCAGACCTGATCTGAGTCAAATATCTGACCAGCCAAAGATTTTTAATGGCTCCCTTTGGCCAAAATATAAAGATGAAATGCCTTAGTATGGAATTTAAGTCCCTTAATGACTCCTGCCTACTTTTCTAGATTTAATTCATGCCTTCCTCAAATCCTATGCTCTTGGCAGGCAGGTAATTAAGAAACATACTGGCATGTTTCTTGCCTTTTCTAGTTCAGGCAAGAATGTACTCTTCCTGCTTGTAATTCATTGATTTGTTCAGTCAGTCAGCCAGTCAGTCATCAGTCATTTATTCCCCCATTAATTGCAGTAATACTTATTGAGTCAGTGTTTAATTTGTGCAAGACATTATACTAAATATGAGTATGTGGGTGAGTGTTGTGTGGAAAATTAGCTCTAGGCAATGGTCACTCCCAAGCACTCTACCAGGGAAACTTGCCTAGAGGTCATAGAACTAAAACCTCACAGACTAAGTTAAAGGCTGTATTGGAGGGTTTACTAACATCCAGTGACAACAAAGGGAGAGAGACTGGGTAGGTGAACCCACAAAGAATGGGTGTTTACAGGGGAAGGGCCATGCTCCCTGGGTTGTGCAGTGTTTTCAGGTCCTGTCCCTTTCTACTGCATTAGCTTCCTCATTGATGATGTGTTTGTCAGACCAAGAGTTACAGTTGCTGTAAGGGGACCCACAGACAGGAGGTGCCAGAAACCAGAATACACTCTTGCTTTGAGAGCCAGGTACATCTGCCTACCTGAGCTGTAGCTCACCCATTACTGTGCTGAACTTGAGCTGTGAACTGTATTGTACTTCTTGGATAGAGCGTATATGGGGCCAGGATGAGATCACACTGGAGCTAACTGGTTTGTGGCTGGTTTAGAGGTGACAGAGCTATCAGGACACAGATGTAGCATGATCATGACTTGGTTTTTGCAATTCTTTTGGCCTATAAGTAACACTTTTGTGTGTTGCATCATATTTTCTGTTAATTCTATATACCTTTGGCATGTCTTAGAGATTACTGACGTATTTAATGCATCTTATGACTTTTGCTTGTGTCCCATAAACTAGTTGCTTACTTATTATGTTTGCTTAACACTTTAAATTTACTTACATCTTATGAAGTATTGGCTATTAGGTTGTCCATTCCATGTGTGCAGTGAGGTAGATCTGTATAGATTCATTTCTAACTCAACCAGGGAACTGAGGAGGCTTCCCCTGGGGAGGGTTTTGGAGTCAGGGGATGGTAGGAGTAATCCAGATTAGTAGGGGCTGGTTAAAGGCACAGATCCCCTTTGGGAGCTTAAGTCATTGGCTGTGGCTGGTGCATGAATCTTACAGAGAGGAGTAGAAGCATGTGGATGGGGTTAGATTGACAAGGAGCTTCTATAATTTGCCTTGACTCCCTTGTTAAAGAACTTGTACATTATTATGAAGAGCAAGAGGAGCTATGAAAAGATTTTTGGTCTGGCTTGCCTTCATTTGACCTTTAAATTCTTGTCTCTCCCTGTGTTGGTAAATTTTATGTGTCAGTTTGGCTGTACCATAGTACCAAATACTATTCTAGATGTTTCTGAGAAGGTGTTTTTTGGTTGGAATGAACATATAAATCAGTAGACATTGAGTAAAGCAGATTATCCTCCATAATGTGGTGGGCCTCATCCAATCTGTTGAAGGCTTTAAGAAAAAGACTGACCTCCCTGAACAAGAAAGAATTCTGCCAGCAGACAGCATTTGAGAGGGAACTACAAATTTTCCCTGAGTCTCTAGCCTGGTGGGCTACTCTGAAGATTTTGGACTTGCTAGCCACAGTCATGTGAGCCAATTCTTTAATAAATCTCTCTCTCTCTCCCCATATATGTATGCACACGTGCTCATGCACACACACACACACACATAAATATGAAACTATATAATCTTCAATTGGTTCTATGGTTCAATTAAAATATCATATTTGCAAAATAGCCCTATTGTCCACATTAGTCATTCCCTATAACATTTTCTGCATAATATTATTCAGAATTCAGAACATGATTTATAGTTATTTATATTCATCTATCTCTCCCACAAAACTGGGAATAACTTGAGGACCACATCTTATCCATCACTGAAGTCCCTGAGACTAACAAAGGTTGATACTAAGAATATACTAAAAATATTGAATAAATGAACAAAATGGATAGAGAAAGGATTGTGTGCAGTTGCTGTTTCCACAGGGACTATAATGCATGGCGTATAGTAGCAATAGATGAATCTCCATGATAGCACTGCTAGTACTGTTGGCACTTGTTTACCATGTTACTGTGAGTCAGATGCTAGTCTGGCCTCTAAAAATACCACAGAACCAAAATGAGCTCACACAAATTTATTTTTCATTAAGTTAAGGAGTTCTGCCAAAGATTTCTAGAAGCAATCATGTCTCAAATTACCTGTTCCACCAAAATCCTCTACGCCCAACCTCACAGACCTCCCAGCTCTCTTTAGCACAGAGACAAAGCAAGGCTTATAACTGGGAAGAAGAAATGGCAGTAAACAGAGTCAGAAGGTAGTAGAGTCACCTATCGAGATTCAAGATCATGACAACATCCCTGTCAAATTGATAAAGAGAGATTTGTCTAGATCACTGGGGAGGAATAGGGAGGGGCTGTAGGAGGAGGTTGCCCAAGGCAATGGTAAGTAGTCTAGGGAGGGATTGGCTGAGAAGCGGGATGCCTCCAGAGTGCATGCAATTATGGACCAGAAGATTCAAAATAAAGTGGACAGAGACCGGCTCTTGGGCTCTTTTCCTGGAGGATGCCTGGATGATCATGTTGTAGCTGTCTGTGTTTCCCAAAGGATAATGTTTTGGTTGGATTTTGCGTCAGAGAAGAAATTCCAGGTGCAGCCTGGGATTGGGCAGGCCTGGCAGAGGGTGGCAGGTTTATTCTTTGGGTATTCTACAGGGGGTAAGCTCTGAGGCAGAAACCTGCCATTCTTCCAAAATCATGTAGCTTTTGTGTCTTATGTTGTTTTAGTTTGTAAACTAACCCTACGGAAATAAGATAATTAAAACTAACAGGGGAATGACAGGAGAACTCAAGTGTTAAAGAGTTTAGCCTTAATTGATAGATTTAATTGATTAAAGCTGTATTTCAAGAGTTAGAGTTAGCCTTAATTCCTAGGCTTAAGTGACAAATGCATGTATGTGGGAAGCTGCTATTCCAAAATTGTGCAGTCTTGGAAAAAAACTCCTTTCCTTTTTCACCAAATCTTTGCCTCTGGAATTTTGCCCAGAGGGTGGTTGTGGGCAGCAGGACCCCACTTGCTGCTCAGTAACACAATGAGGCAGCTTCCATCCCTCTGACACCTCTCAAACTCCCTGTGTCCTTAAGGTACCTCTTGAGGAACACCTGGGAACATGCTCCTGGGAACGTGTGGGCTAATCAAGCCCAAAGCAGGCCTTGCAGGAAGGCTGAAGGAAGTATATAATAGACTTGGAGAAAACAGGGTAATAAATCATGAATTTGTGACACTGTGCAGCTGAGAGAGATGACTAAAGTGTGTTTGCAATTTATTTTCCCTTTAAAAGAAAAAAGAGTTACTTCTTGCAGTGTCAACACCAGATTTCTAAAAATAAGTTACTGACTTATTGTCACTGAAGATATGGGCAAATCAATATCTATAGGAAATTCAAGTCTCCTGGTGTGGGTACCTTCAAATGGAAGATGATACAAGTCAGAACAAAGAAAATCATTCTTCATTGGGCTTTCCAGCAAAGCTGATCCAGAGAGAGACAATGCAGGGGAAAGTCATTCCAGGTTTTGGTATTCTGATTTCTTTGTAAAGTGATTCTGAATGCCCAGAGCCCCTCTATGGCCCTTGCACCAACGGATGGAGGTCTCTGCATTCCTTCCAATGTCCTTTATCAGATTTCTTTCTATTCAGAGTGATTTTTCAACATGGTTAGCTGGTTGGAGATTAGCAGGAGAGAGGGGAGGACACAAACAAATAACACACAAGCCAAACCCCACCCTGCCGTCTGGCAAGCTGGCTGCCAGAAACTCCTTCTGCAAGCGCCTGCAGACAATAAATCCACTGTAAATATTTTCACCTGTAAAAAGGTAAGTCAGCGGAAGCAAGGTTTGTGTTCTATATAGTGATCCTGCACATATCTCCCCCAACTCCAAAGAAAAGAGATCAGTCAGTGGAGAATCAGAAGCAGAGAAATGCAGGAAGTAGAGACATTGGATGAGATGCTGCAGCCTGGCTAACCCAGCAGCGTGGCCCAGGTACCCTACAGCTGTCATAGAGTTGCCACCCCTGGGATATAATAAAGTACTTATTTTGGGGAACATGCTCTAAATCTGAAAGTACTTGTGATGAAGAGATGCAGCCAGATGGTGGAACTTAGTCACCACCCCTGCAAAGTCTCACTGTACCCAGTGGTGGCAGAGGAGAGAGAGGCCCCAGCCTTCTGTGTTGTATCAATTCTTACAAACCCATCAGCACTTTGCTTGTGTTCCTATCACCATGCTTGCCCCTTCCCTCATCTCTCCTGCCCTCCACCAAACAAATCTAGATTCTGCTCAAGGAATATATTATAATGCTCCAAACAAAATTTTGCTCATTTTAGTGGGAGGAGTACAACCATAATGAAGCAGGTTCATTGATGGTGCATGCATTTTCTCAGATAAGGAATATTCTGCAAACAGCTCCTCTCCCCACCAGCCTGGAACTGTTCAGATGTCTTGTCGCTGAAAGATTGTCTTTTTTCTTTTCCAGCAATGAGTGAGGTAGCCTCCTGGCCTTGGCTTTCTCTTCTCTGGTCCTACATAGCTGAGGTTCATCCACCCCTTCCATAATGTATAGAACATTTATTATATTTTTCCATGTATAATGCACACTTTTTTGCCCACATTTTTTAGGGAAAAAATAAGGATGTGCATTATGCATGGGTAGTACAAATTCTGTATCTATATAAATGTTTTTAATTATTTTATTTATGCTTATGTTTTAAAAGTGTAACTCTAGAAAGCAATGATGATATCCATATGCAAAATATTGCCCCGGCATATGTTAATTGGTTTTGTTGAACTTACAATGAGCTTGCAACGAAAGCAGTTTTGGCCAACGATTCAATGAAATGAAACAAGAACAACATATTTTTATCCATAGAGTAAGATAGATGATGCCGATTATTATCTACTTGATAAGACAGGTGAAGCTGATTTTATTACCGTAGGCTGAACAGTGGGACATTTCTCTTCTTACACTTTAGATGGGAGAAATTATTAGAATTGGAAAATCCCTCGGAAAAATGTCAAAACAGTGTTTTTTTTAAAAAAGATTTCATTTATTTATTTTTAGAGAGAGGGGAAGGGAGGGAGAAAGAGGGAGAGAAACATCAATGTGTGGTTGCCTCTTGTGCGCCCCCTACTGGGAACCTGGCCCAAAACCCAGGAATGTGCCCCATCTGGGAATTATACCATTGACCCTTTGGTTCTCATATCAGGCACTCAATCCACTGAGCCACACCAGCCAGGGCAAGACAGTTTTTGTACACTGCAAGCTTTAAGCTAAAAGCTATTAAATATGCTAAAAAGAATGGCGACAGAGCTGCCGAGAGAGACACTTTGGACCTCCTCCGACAGAGAGTGTCATCAGATTGTGGAGGCAACAGGAAGGAAAGCTTCTTCAGAAGCCGAGACAGAAGAAGGCAATGAGAGGGAAACCTCCAGTGTGGTCAGAGGTAGAGCAGGAGGTGAAGACCTGGATTCTGGGGCAGTGTCAAACTGGGATCTCTGTTTCGACCAAGGTGATACAAACAGAAGGTAAAAGGATTGCACAAGAAAAAAACTGATGGTTTCTCAGGGACACCTAAATGGTGTTTTAACTTTATGAAGAGAGAAGGTTTGAGCATGAGGACATGAATGAAACTTGCCCCAAAACATCCAGCAGCCTATGAGGATCAAGTTTTGGAATTTCACTCCTATGTTATCAATCTTCAAAAGACTTAGAATTTTGATGTTCAAGTACAGTTGTCTACAATTTCCTTCCACCACTTTCCCCTGCTCCACCTACCCCCACCTCCCACCCTCAGTCCTGCCTCACTTTGACTTTGTCCATGTGTCCTTTATACATATTCCTTGATGACCCTTCCCCTTCTTTCCTCTGTTATCCCCTCCCTCATTCCCTCTGGTTACTGTCAGTTTGTTCTTTATTTCAATGCCTCTGGTTATATTTTGCTTGCCTGTTTGTTTTGTCAATTAGGTAAAAAAAAATAAAGTTTATTTTCCTTTTAAAAAATAAATAAAATCCTTAAAAAAAGAGAAAGACTTAGAACTTTGAACTATCCCAAATCACCAATATGGAGGAGGTCCCATTCACATTTGATCCAACAGAAGTGTGGACGTCGGAGGGGCAAAGACCGTGGCTGATAGAACTAGTGGTCATGAGAAAACACATTTCACTGTTCTAGCCTGTTGTGCAGATGGGACAAAGCTACCACCTGTGATCATCTTTAAAAGAAAAATGTTTCTGAAAGAAAAGACTCCAAGTGGAGTTATTGTCCACATTCATGAAGAAGGATGGATGAATAAAGAAGGCATGAAAATCTGGTTTCACAAAGTCTGGTCACAAAGGCCTGAAGGATTTCTTAAAAAAACAGCTCTGCTTGTTTTTAATCACTTCAAAGTCCATGTTACACAAAGTGCAAAAGCAATCACAGCGGACTTGAAAACCCAACTTGCTGCTATAGCTGGTGGACTAACCAGTCAACTGCAACATCTTGGTGTGTCAGTAAACAAGCCCATTAATGCCCTAAAGAAGAAAGAGTGGACGTCATGGGTGCAGTCAGCTGGTAATGATTTAACACCTACGGGCTGAATTAAGGAAGCACACAATCGCCCAGGTCTGTGATTGGATCCTAAGATCACAGAACAGTGTCAAGAAGAAAGTGGTTGTGAAATCATTTTAAAATGTGGCATCAGCAATTCTATGGATGGAACTGAGGACAATGAAATTTACTAGGATGAGGAAAGTGACTCTTTAGAAAACACCAGTAATGTAGAAATTGAAGATGATACTTCTTTTTTGAAAAAGATTTTATTTATTTATTTTTAGAAATAGGAGAAGGGAAGGAGAAAGAGAGAAGAGAAATATCAGTATGTGGTTGCCTCTCACACACCCCCTACTGGGGGCCTGGCCCACAACTCAGGCATGTGCCGTGACTGGGAATTGAACCTGCAACACTTTGGTTTGCAGTCTGGCGCTCAATTCACTGAGCCACACCAGTCGGGGCAGGAGATGATACTTCTGATATTGATAGTGACCAAGAGTTCTTGGCTTTCTATGATGCATAAATATTGTAAATTTGTTATCTGTACATAAAATTTCTTGTACCTTGTATCTGTTCATGTATTTAGTGATTATTTGTTATATAAAATTTATTGTACTATATGTTCAAAAATAAATGCTAAAATTCCTTTATAATACAAAAAACAAGTATCTAAATATAAATAAATAATTGAATTAAAAAATTAAAAGGAAAGTTTTTTTTCCTGAACATTTGGGCCAAAAACATGGGTGCACATTATACACAGGAGCACATTATTTGGATTCTACCAGTGTGCTGAGAAGAGGAGGTCATGAATCTCCACCTCAGGGTCTGAAAGTCCATGATTTTACCATATACTACATAGTTACAGCAATACTGCCTTTGAATAACTTTATTAATAATTCAGACAACATTATTAAAGTGCTCTAAAAATACATATGGATATCTTGTTGAAGAACAAGAGGGAGATTATCCAGCTTGAAGCTGAGTAGTCAATATTTTTTATTGCTTCAAAAACTTAAGGCTTGAAATACAGATACCCTGAGAAGTTTAGTTTTGTAGTGCCAGTAAATTCAGCAAATATTGGTTGAGTCATATTATATGCAGGCATTGTATAAGGTACAGTACTTGTCCTCAAGTCACTCCCAGTCTAGTAGAGGACATGAAATTTGGGCACAGAGTAGAGGTCAGGGTGTCATAATGCTGTGTCCAGGAGGTATGGGAACATAGGAGGGGCTGGCTAACTCCACCACAGGGACTGGGCCACAGAAAGCTTTGAGGAGAAACATTTGGACTTGGCTCTGTAGCCTTCAGAGAGCCAAAGAGGTCTCATGCAGAGGAAAGTAGCATGACCACACATACTTTTGGCAGGTAGTTGGCAGCTGTGTGTGAAGCAAGGGGAGAGAGGGCTGCAGACTACAGACAGAGCAGTTCGAAGATTTGTCGGACGTTTACAGGAATGGCCATGGGTGGGAGAAGACTGGGCAGATACCTAGGAGAAGAAATCCGCTGAATTTGTCCCCCAGTTGGTGTGCCGGCTGAGGAAGGGGGAGCTCCAGTCTGATTTCAGGTACATGGTTTTCTCTCAAGGAGTGTCATGGCACATCTGCTGAGAAGGGGCCACAGAGACATGGAGTTCGAGATGCTTGTGGACTATGGACACCATTCTGCAAGTAGTTGAAAATGCAGAGCTAGCGTGTGAAGATGGGGAAGACGTAGCAGCTGCAATATGGGGGACATTACTTGTACAAGTTATATTTATAAATGATACTTAAATCCAATGATGGCTCCAAGAGAGAACGCAGAGGGAAAAAGGGCGAAGATGTAGGGTGCAATGATTTACACGATGAATTCTTGAGAAGAGAGGGCCCAAGAAGAGGCAACGCGGTCCTGGGTGTTGGAGAGGCATTGGAGTGGGTGTTGATAAAGACGCACCTCAAAGGTGATAAAAGGGCACATGTGGAAGGGCTGGAGTGCCAGGACGAACTCAACGTCCACCTTCACCTAGCCAACCCTGATAAAGAACATCCAACAGCAGTGTATCATGCTATCTTTCAATCTGTTCCCAAGTTCAGTCTACTCCAATCACATATATAAATTCAAACCCTGATGATAACCAACTAGTTCTGTACTGTATGCAGATTCTTACTTTATTGTAACAAATAGCTACTCTAACTGCCACTCTGGGACTTGTTAAAGTACCTCCCAATATTGAGCTCAAACTGTTTCTTTCCACAAAGCAACTCATTTTAGTTTTCTTAACCATCCTATGAACTAGGCACTAAAATTTTCCTATTTAACAGATCAGAAAACCAGGCAATTTGCCCAAAGTCATACAGCCTTTAAGTACTGAGAAGTGAGTCCCAGCCTTCCTAATTTCTTTAGCAGGTGTGACTGTCTCAAATATACATATTTTTTACCTTAAAAAAATATGGTGGAGATGTCCTGTGCCACCTGATTCTGTTCTCAGTAATTTTACAACCACAGGGATGAACTGACTGCTTCTGAGATGATGTTTAAGTAAAATCTACCTTGTTATGCATCTACCCAATTGTAAAGACTGGTTGGTCCCTGTGATTGTTGTACGGTGACTGCTCCTGCTACTGGAGTGGTTTCTTCCATCAGCATGACTCAGAGTAAATAAATACTTAGGTGTCTGGACCAGTAATTCTCATCCTTGGCCACTATAGCATAATCACCTGGGAGCTTAAGAACATTCTGATGCCCAGGCCACACAGATTATCTATGGGTGTGGAGTTCAGGATAAAGTCTTTTTAAAGCTCTAGGTAGTTCTAATGAAAAGCCATGATTTAGAACTACCAGTCCTCACCTAGCTTCACGGAGCACCTGCCTCAGTCTATCACCAGTACTGCCTTTAGTTGTTCATAGAGCTCCAAGGCCTTAGGAAGTGTTGAACTCTGACGTGGACCAGAATCTTTAGAAGGCACCCTGGTTTCTTTGTTCCGATGTAAACTCCTGTGTTATCTCTTCCCCTTGAGTTGGGGGTGTGTGTGAATATCATGATGTCACCCTTTGATTATGTTACTTACATAGCAAAAGTGATAGGATACTAAAGATGTAGATAAGCTCTCAAATCAATTGATTTTGAGTTCAGTTAAAGAGAGTTTATCCTGGAAAGACTTGACCTAATTAGACCCCTTAAAGACACAGAGAGACTAGAAGCAGCAGAGATTCACTGATGATTTATTGATGTCCTTTTATGGCTTTAAAATATGACTGAGAATAATAGTCCATGGCCTGCTTTAAATAAGCTTGTATCATTTAATCTCTCAATTTGCAGTTCAGAGCAAACTGTAAAGCCATTTTGTTCTTGGAAAAGTAATCGACTTTGCCTGAGTAAAGCTGGCTGATACCACATACTAATTTTATAAATGTTGAGGCTGAATAGTGAGTTCCTAGATAAGTCTTTGAAAATAAATTGAATTTTATTAGTAACTCTTCTCATAATTAATAGTAGTCTCAGAACAATAAGCTTGTGTTAGACAAAATCTTTACAGCCTCTAATGGTGTGGCAGTTGGGTTGGAATGAATCACCGTTCAATTATGTAGATCATTATTTTATTGTTAGAAAGTCAAATTTATGGCTATTACGTAATACTCCCAGATTCAAAAGTTGAGAGAGTTAATAATAATACAAAACAATGTGTGTATTTCAAAGAGAATTCTTAGCTCAGATGGCTGTCATGTACTGAAACAATGATTGAGTCATATTACAGAACTGCCTAGGGTTGATGCCATGTACCAGCTGAGGTAACAGTGCAGGGTGGGCACTCTCTGCAGGGCTTTCCAAGTCAGTACCTTGACTGACTGCTAATACATGAGGACCACTGCTTTGTTGTTGGGGAGAATCCTGTTTGTGCTTCCTCATCATCTTCTCACCTTGCTCTCCAGGCACAGGAGGAAGAGGAAGTTCTAGACTGTTGTCTTAGAGAAAAACACTGTGGAAGATCACAACTTCATGGACTGGAGGATAAGAAAAAGGTTATAGTTCAGAATAGTTTCCAGAATTTTTGTCTGCACAGCAAGTTAAAGTCAGTTCTCTGTCTCACTTTACCTTGGTTCATATTTCAAACAGGAGAAGGTTTTCCCAGTCATGAGATCAAGCACTCTCTAACATGGTCCAAAGAGAATTTTTTCTTTTCTTTAGAAATTAGAAGTGTAGCAGAAACTGGAAACCTCAGAGAGGAATATCTGGGGAGGTCTTCTTTAGATGTTCAGGATGCACCAATTTTTGATATTACACATTTAGGGACTTATTTAAACTTCTTGTTTTTCTTGCTCTATCTCCACTGCTCATTAGTAGTTGGAAAGGAAAGAAAACAAGCTTCAGTATGCCAAATCTGGGAAAAAACTGCCTGGACTCCTAGGTGACCATTTGTCTACGAGGTGCATTAACCTAACCTTTTCTCCTTATACCACAAGCAATTGAAAATTAACTATATTATGCTTAATCTGTAACCAACTTTCCTTCCCTCCTTTACTCCTTTCTTCTTTCTCTCCCTCCCTTTCTCCTATCACTTTATTATTGTTATTTATTATTATTGTGGTCAAGTGATTTCTTTTCAAATGCATCAAAAAGGTAAAGGAAGGCCAGTTATGTACAGTCTATACTACTGTAATTTTGACTTAGCAAATTCTGGCATAATGAGATTCACTTTAAATATAGTTAGTTTTCACATATTAGGTCATATTTAATTTTAAATGTTTTCCTAGAAAATAAAAACTCACTATAGTAGATTTATAGTATATCATTTTAGTGTGAACTGCTTAATTGAAATATTTAGTTGCATTATCCATAATCTCGGGGCAGTCAACAACATTGCAGCAAGAATGTTACTAGAGCTTTTTCATGTCAAAAGGAAGGATTATTTTCCACGTTAAAAATAAAGGGACACAGCATGTCTACATTGCCATGCACATATGTTTTTAGAGTTATCACAGCCTCAGGTTTTTTGGGGGCACATTTATTCTCTTCATTCTTGTTTCACTGTTTTAATCTTAGACATTTAATCCAGATAAGTATTTAAATATGAATGAGAAAAGTTGTGTTTATAAAGTTTCCAGATATTCCAAAAGTTACAAAGACCATTATCCAAAGCAAGGTGACATTTTGATAACAATGCTCGATGGTTCAGGTGTCTCATTTATGACCCAATGATTCTATACTCTTGTGTCCTTATCCTGTTACCCTTTTTAAGGACATTCAAGGAGGTGTTGTGAGTGGAAAAGTACATTACCCTTTTAGAAAGGTTTTCTTTATGTGTTTCTCAGATTTGAAAATATCTCTAAATAGTTATAGAAATATTGCACTATCTTATCAGCATGTCTCTGTATACAATAATACATATAACCATGTTGTGTTTCTTTTTTCTTCTGTTTTAGTATAGTAAAATGTAGTCTTATTTTAATTGTCAACTATATGTTTAACATACTAACAACAATAAAAAAGCTTTTAAAAGGAAAAAAAAATAAAAACCTTACAAGCTCACACATCAGCTGTTTCCACTTGGTGTTTGCATGCTCATCATGATGTAAATACAACTTTTGGATTTAGTGTTTTAAATACACAAAACAGGCAGGGAATTTGAGAGAGAGAAATTAAGAGCACTTATCAAGGGGGTGGAAGTGAGGAGAAGAGGCCCACAGCATAAAAGAATGGAAGTGGAGTTTATGATAGAGGGAGCAGGTCATTTCAGATGGAAAGTTGCCTAAGAATGGAGAAACCACAGACAGAATAATACTCTGGAACATTTTCTAAGGGGACTTGTATACTTCACTCAGCTTCTGAGTGTCTGGAGGGGAGCATGTCTTCAGAGACTCCCAGCTCCAAGTTATGTCAAGGAAACTCAGTGACTGGCTTTTGGGCCAACTCGGTGATCTCAGTGGTGAGGCCTCTTGGTTTTAGAATAGGCCTTTAGATGGGCCCTCTCCTAAGAGTCATTTCCTATTCCTGAGGCCCCTAACATAGTAACAAAATGCTATTTATTGAGCTCTTACTGTGTACTTGGCAAGATACTGTTCTCTCAATAATCACTTTCCCATTACTAAGACCTCTCATTAAAATCACTTTGATAAAGAAGATGGATAAAAAATGGCAAGAAAATAACCCTCAAATACTTTAATAACTGCAGTGTTAAATTGTACTGGTAAAAAAAATTGGGCTTTTCAATTATTTCACCATATTTGAGGTCTTCATTTCTGTTTTAGACAGTGCCTCCAGCATACACACTCACACACTCACACACACACACACACACACACACACACACGTGAGTGTGAAAACCCATTCACAGACATAGACAGTGATCTTGCTTGATAAGAAACAAAAAAGACTTAAACTTTCCACATATCTTTCCTGATCTAACTAGGTCAGTTCTCAATATCATCCTCACTTTGAACATGAAATAGCTCTAACCTAATAGGACATTTTAAGGTTGTCATTTTATAAATGCTGATTTTTAAATGAATTTCTGTTTCCCCCAGGTTTAAATTCTGTGTTCCTTCTTTCTTTCTTCCCTTTCTCCTTTCCCTCTTCCCTCCCTCTCTCCTTCCTTTATCTTGTCCCTTCCTCTCTCTTTCTGCCACCACCATATTATCCTAGAGCACAAGGCCTGGGACAAAGTGTTGGCCCTGGGTACATATAAGCTGAATGTTACCTATGACAATGAATGAGTGCTAGCAGAAAGTCTTCATATCCTCATGCCCTTGGGGAGAGGAAGCTCTGTAGTCACCTGTATACAGGTTTCCTTATCTGTCTCCTACATTAGAAAGAGCAGCTTGGATCTTTACAACAGTTATTTGTTATGACCGAATTGTTAGCATGGTCCCAGCATGTCTTGTACATAGGTAGTTGAATTGTTGGCTTAGTGGGAGCCAGTCAGCAGAGGTCTCCAGTTGTGATAGAAGGCTTGGAAATAGTATGAGTTTTCTCTAGGTCTGGGTATCATATACACAGATATGTGGGTGGTAACATAGATATATGTGAAGATATCAACCCAAAATGTATTGACAGTGTCTTGCAAATATGCATATCCAATGGATACCACACGTTAAGACTTTCCCCCACCTCATTATTATGATTGCTGTTGACTAGGATTTTTTTGTACTTAGCAGAACTATCCCTTATAAATCAAGCTGCAGATGATAATTTAAAAAGGAAAGTGACAGGATTTGCATTATCTGCTGGGAGGGATTATAGAAAAGAGTTTAGTTTGAAACTGGGAGTGACAGGTAGAGAACACATTTTTTTTTGTTTTCTTTTTTTAATATATATTTTATTGATTATGCTATTGCAGTTGTCCCATTTTTTCCCTCCTTTATTCTCCTCCGTCCTGTACCCCCCTCCCACCATCATTCCCACATCTTAGTTCATATCCGTGGGTCATATAAGTTCTTTGGATTCTCCATTTTCCATATTATTCTTAACCTCCCCCTGTCTATTTTGTAACTACCATTTATAACTGATATTCCCTGTACCTTTTACTCCATTCTCCCCTCTTCCCTTCCCAGCTGATAACTCTCCACATGGTCTCTATTTCTGTGAATCTGTTCCTGTTCTAGTTGTTTGCTTAGTTTGTTTTTGTTTTTTAAGTTTGGTTGTTGATAGTTGTGAGTTTCTTGTCATTTTACTCTTTGTATTTTTGATCTTTTTTTTCTTAGATAATTCCCTTTAACATTTCATATAATAAGGGCTTAGTGGTGATGAACTCCTTTAACTTGACCTTATCTGGGAAGCACTTTATGTCTTCCCATTCTAAATGATAGCTTTGCTGGATAGAGTAATCTTGGATGTAGGTCCTTGCCTTTCATGACTTGGAATACTTCTTTCCAGCCCCTTCTTGCCTGCAAGGTTTCTTCTGAGAAATCAGCTTGTAATCTTATGGAAACTCCTTTGCAGGTAACTGTCTCCTTTTCTCTTGCTGCTTTTAAGATTCTCTCCTTATCTTTCATCTTGGGTAATGTAATTATTATGTGCCTTGGTGTGTTCCTCCTTGGGTCCAATTTCTTTGGGACTCTCTGAGCTTCCTGGACTTCCTGGAAGTCTATTTTCTTTGCAAGATTAGGAAAGTTCTCTTTTTTTATTTTTTCAAATAAGTTTTCAATTTCTTTCTCTTCCTCTTCTCCTTCTGGTATCTCTATGATTTGAATG
>VMDR010024351.1:0-15079 GCA_007922815.1 Macrotus californicus | reverse complement strand
TGTTAGTAAAGTTATTGTTAATAAAGATAATCCATGGGTGGAGCCTTTCTGCCTTTAAAGTCATTGTGATTATTAAACCTGCTAATTACATTTCTAGGATACTTTTTTCTTTTAAACTTGTGTTTAGTTTCATATTTTCATCTATTTGTTCTAATTCTTCAGTTGCTGAAGAATTAGAATTCTTCAGTTATTGCTGTTTAAACCACTTTCAATTTCAGTCTCCTTTCAACATCCCTCAAACTTCCCAAACACGTTTGATTTTGTTTCCTTTTTAAAGCATACTATCAAAACATAGTTCATGGGTTTGGGAATGAAGAAATATACTACCAAATTATAAATTCAGTGAAATTTCATCTCTTACACTTAGGTGCTGCCAGCCTAGATGGCCCACTCGTGTACTTGAGGAGAAGCCTATCTTTCCTCAAGATATTTTGCTATCTGCCTCAAAAACAGTCCCAATCACAAAAAAAGATGATGACTAGACACGGTTCTCCCTGGAGCTGGGCGGCGCACAGCCTGTACCACTGCACACAGGAGACACGAGGAGTCTGCCCCCAAACACTGCTGCCATCTGCATCGCCATATACGTTCAGCAAAGGAGTGCCCTCGTCAGGGGTTGGCAATGACCGCTGCAGCTTGAAGCTAAACGTGAAGTCCTATAAGAGATAGTGCTTCCCCAATGATTGAAATGGTCTTTAGCTGGAATAAGAAAAGTGGCTCCTTGTTTTAGGACTGTAATGTAAAGCTGCTTTGCCACTGAAAAGCAGCAGAGGCATGAAGCCAATTTTTTTCTGAAGAAATCACCTCTGGAAGAAACAAAACCCTGACGGTAAACAGAGAAGTCTGTGGCGTAAATCACGCACTGTAGTGAGCGGTCATTGGGCATGTTATAATTTGTGTGGTTCAGTGTTTTAAAGTACACCCGGCGATTAATAAGTCATCCATGTGTAATGACACATGGATGGCACAAGGATAGTTCTCTGAGCGCCGCTAAAATCTGCAGACTAAAATATTGGCACATTTCTAAGACTTGATTCACATTCTTCTTCCCAAATCTAAACAACAATGGATCAGATGTTTACCTGGATTAATGGTTTAAGCTAATCATTCCATTAATTCTCAGAAGACCAAAAATGGGAACCAAAGGTTATGATCTAGACTTCTTAATGCCACTCTAGTTATGTCCTATTAAATGTTCATCTTTCAAAATTCTGAACAAAGTACAAAAATGAAACCTCATTGTCTAGACTAGAAGATAACGTCTATAAATTTTAGCAAGGCATACAAAGCTGTCCTGGTCAAGTTCACTGTCTTGGCTTTTGTGGGATGGAAGAGGAGCTCGAGCTCTTTCCTGCGCAGGGGTATTTAGGGTCCGCCCCATGACTATGCATAAAGAAAAAAGGAGAGCTCATGTTTGTGTCCTAGATGAAGGCGAGCTCAGGGGTAGAGGGAGCATTTTAGAACTGGATCTAAAGGGAAAAGTCTGCTCTGGAGGAGGAGGTAAAACGTGGAGGCCAGTTGTAGAGGCAGCCCCTAAAGATCTTTCTGAAGAATGAAACATAGTCTCTGTGTGTTTAATATTTCAGACACTTACCTCTTCGGACACTTACCTCCCACAATGCAAAAATTCACTGTATTCTAGCTATACCAATTATTACTTTCCCCTTTGCCTTGAAAATTCTTCCCATCACTTTCCACCTTTTAAACATATTTTTAAAGAACCAACCCAACCCTCTATTTCTACGAATCATTCCTTTCTTTAATTTTTATACAAACTTTGATAGTGGCATGTATCCTATGGCATCACAATTAATTATTTGAAACCTAGCTTGCCTTTTCGACTGTTAGCTTACTGAGGACAGGACACTATCTTCTTTAATTGTTCTATCTAGTGGATGGAATCAAAGGTACTCTTAGTAGAGTTTATGAAATAACACGTGAATAAATAAAAATTATCATTACTGAGATCTATATTCTGCTCTGATGCATACAAAGTATTCCCAATTATATTATCAGACCTCAACTATTTATGGGTTCAACTCTTTGCAGATGCCAAAGAGTCACATTTGCAGGCATTTTGGGGGGATGCAGTGGTTTATGCAAGAGACATAGAGTTTATCATTGATGTTTGCAACATAATTCGGGAACAAGATGTCTGCTCATGATGTCAACAGGGAACATTCAAGGTGGTGTGTGACATGTGCTGGCATGTTGGGCACAGACCTAGTTAGTAGTGAATAAACACCTCAGTTAAGGAATGTATGGCTTGAAATAATTCCTTCTGGGAACTCCCCTCCTATTAAAGCTTTCTCATAGAGTAGACGAGGAAGTAAAAGATCGTGGGTATGAAAGAAAAAAATTTTCACATGAGCAATGAAATGAGAGTTTCAGCACTTAATACGGTGAACGTGGAAGTCCCTTACCACCTAAGGTTTCCCATAACTGCGAGGCAATAACACATTGGGAGGGACGGTGAGTACGGCTTCAGGAAGAAGAGAACACGATAATGTCCCATGAGAATACGCTTCAGTCATCAGCACCTGGGTCTCCTGAAGGACAAGCTAGGGGACAGTCACACCGGTTTCTAATTTTCTCTCCTTTTATTTTGGTTGAGACAATAGTGCCAGAAAAATTTCAAACTAAGACGACGTTTTCCAAACATAATCTTTTTTTCTTAGTTGCAAACATAGCCTCTGGGCTAATTTTGTCCTTCCTCTGCTCAACACTCTCCACTCCTTCTTACCAGTAAGGCTAAGTTACTAATCAAAACTCTGTGAGGCCTCAGTGTACCACTGCTAAGCGCGTCACCAGTCACTATGTTGGGCGGAGCACTTCGGTCACTGTTTTGTAGCTAATACAAAAACATACACTTCTGTTTCAATAACTCCTTGCATATTCACTAACTTAACCAAGTAGGTTTTCCCCCCTTCTCATGGATACTTACTTTCTAACAAGGCTAGTCTAAAAAAAATTTTTTTAAAGGAATGTAATTGCAGTCATGGTGTTGTGATTGTTATTATTTTTGACTCCTATTTCATAGAAATAAGGGCCGAGAAAGCTGGCATATGACTACAGAGCGTGTCCTAAGACAAGCATTTGAGTTCAGCATCACATGGCCTCACTCAGATCCGCTGCCGTTTCCTGGAATGGTGTGCATGCTTGCAGTTCTTCCCAAATGTGGTGGTTAAAAAGGGAAGAGCTGTTTATTCCTTTCCTGTGATCCTTAAGTTGAATTTATTTTTGTGTGAGTAGAAAAAGTGGAGAAAACATACGAGCAAAATTATATTTTTTCTTCTTTCCATTTGTACTTTCATATTTAGCTCCGCCATTTATTTCATTTTTAGATTAGCAGTACGTGTAAACCCAATAAGAAAACATGCTTACGGCAAATAGATATCAGACACTTATACAAATATGCAAATGCAGTGTAGAAACTTTATGCAGTTTAGAAACTAATCAATTATGGGTTGTTTTGACAAATGAATTTATGGTTTTGTTAAAATCTTCATATGTGTATCTGTACATACACTCTGATGGTTATTGTTGGATATTTCTGCAGAATGCCATATTCTTTCAAAGCTCTCTTCAGCCAGCCATCATTGCTGACAACACTCTAGGCCTGGCACTGTTTGCGGTCACCTCTGGCTGCTAAGAGGAGCAATCTGGACCCTAACACATTGGCACTTAAATTAAATTATCATAGAGATGCAATATACGCTGCTACACCACACTAGCTGTGAACCCAGAATTGAAAAAAGATTGATAGGCTATAGGAATGGGTCAACAAATAACTATGTGGGTGGTACTGTACAATACTTATATCTACAGATATTGATGTAGATAAATGGAATGTGGCTTAAAAATTGTATTTTTCCAAAAAAGAAGGATTGTTTGTTTTCTTGTATAACTATCAGCTAGCAAGTGATAATGACAATGTATTCATGTTTCCCATATATGGGCCCACAGGATATTTGGTATAAGACTTGACTCCATGTAACTAACATTAAATCATCCTAGGAGGAGGTCACAGGCACCAGTGTGCCTGAAACTGACAACTTCGCAACCTGGGAAAACGTTGCAGAAATAACCCCACTGAAAGGCGACCCTCAAAACACAAGTGTTTCACTTAACCGTGGAGTATGTACCTGCATCTATGAAAACGAAGCAGCAGCAGCAGCAGCAGCTGTAAAATAAACTGAGATATGTCTATAATTAAAGCCATCATTTAAATATAATGAATTATAAGAAGCAATTCCTCAATGACACTGATATTTTTATGCTTATAGATAAAGCATAAAAATAATTTTAGTTTGGAAGATCAAATGAAAGTGTGTTTTAATAAAACCAAATTAAAGAAGCCACTTATCTTAGCTATTTAACATTTAACTCTTCACATGCACATTTAGCTTCTGTGGAAGACTCTACACAGCAAAAGAGTAAAAAGGCACAGTCATTTCTTTCAAAAAGACCTGGAAGGTGAAACTGGCAAGTGGAGCAACCAGAGAAAGACATAAAATAGGAAACTTTAGTCACATAAAGCTTTAAAATATATGGACAACTATTGATTTGTTTATAGCTAGGATTATTACAAAGTGCTGAGCTGACATGGACATGTAGAGACCCATGCGATATACCTACTGAATGTGTTATACCTACTATCTTTATTACTTTTCAAGAAATTCATCCAGGTGTCAAAAGATGATAGGTAATAATTATAAAACTGGGTAGAAAAAAGTTCGTAAGCGCTTGGGTTAGATGAGTTAAATCATACCATCTTGAAATAGGTATGTGTCATGAAGAGGTAGTAAAAATAAGAATAAAATGAGACACAAATGTATTTTTATTATATAGTAGTCTTAATAGTAAAAGTGTTTATCTTTTCTGTTAAAAGATGGAGCATAGGATTTTATGTAATGATAAATTATGAAAGCCATGTATCCCTCTCTCAGCCCTATTTACACTGACATGTAAATTTTTTGCTAATGGCCAAATAAATCAAACATTAACAGCAGATGTGTGTCAATGCAGCTCTGAAGAAAGGGCGCTGGTAGTTATGGCTAATAAAAATAGCCAGAATTAATACTACCTCAGGGTGATATGGCATCATCATGCTCAGCAATATTAGTTATTAACAGCTTTTCTTGTTAGAAAAGAAACTTTAAAAATGGAGAAATAGATTGAAAGAGTGGATTCAATGTGAGTGCCCAAGTTGCTGGTGACCAACTCATATACTTGCTAAGACTGAACTAGGGAGGGCTTAACCATTATCCTATTCAATTCCTTCATTTTACAGTAAAAAACAATGAAGCTCATTCATTCATTCAACAAGTATTTATTGAGTGCCCACTATGTACCAGTCATGCTCTAGGTGTTGGGGACTGAACTAAGAACAGATGTGTAGGGGCCGTTCTTTATGGAGTTGGCATGGCTGATTTGGAAAGGCTTCTTTGAAGAGATGATATTTAAGCTGATAGATGAATGACAAGAAGGAGCCAGTTAGCAAAGGTTGAGAGAGGAGCATTTTAGGCAGAGGTACCAATTAGTGAAAGGTCGTAAGGCATGAATAAACCATGAATGATTTATAAACAGGAAAAGAAAGCTCACTGTGGCTGGAGCATAGTGAAAAGAGCATGAGATGACAGAGACAGGCAGGGTGTGATCATGTTAGCTGTGCACACCAGGGTTGGAAATGGGGATTTTTTTCCCGATAGGAAGCTGTTGGGAGGATTTAAGCAGGAGGACATGATATGGTTACACAGGGAAAGGATTTGATGAGTGCTGTGTGGGGAATGGTTCAAATAACAGAGGGGAAGAGGGGAAGGATGCCACCACATTAGTCCGGGAAAGAGAGGGTGGTTTGGACTCTGCTGGAACAGTGGAGATAGAAGTTTCTGCGTGTGAAATGTTTTGGGCTAACGAGGGCTAGGTGAAAACCAAAATGTAGAAATCAAGGGTGATGCCTGGGATTACAGCCTGAATTGCTGGGGAGCTGGCAGTGCTGTTTATTGAATTGGGAACGGCTGAGGGAGGAGGGAGCTTCGGGAAACTGCGGTTTTAGGGACATGTGTTTGGTATGACTATTAGATTTGCATGTGGAAATGTCAGATAGGCAGTTGGATGTTGAAATTCTGGCTTATGGATGTTATTTAAAGCCATGTGACTGAGTGAATTCAAAGAGGAGAAAGAATGTGTATATGGAAGACATAAAGGCTTAGGGACAGTTGAGGAAGAGACAGCAACAGAGTTTGAAAAGGAGAATTGGTGTCACATTGGGAAAACTAGGAGATCATTATATCATGGAAACCAGAAAACAATGTTTCAAGAAGATGAAAATTGTCACCATGACAAATGCCACTGAGAGAGTAGGTAGCACGTGATCAGGAAAGTAGCCACTGGCATTGGCAACATAAAAATCATTGTTGGTTTGTCCCAGAGCACTCAAATACAAAATGCTTAAATTCTTTGTGATTTTCTGTTGCCATCCACAAAAAAACAGAAGTCTTTTCTTGACTTTTGAGGACTTCTGCATGTTCACTGCATACTAAGGCTGCCCTCATATAATTGGAATATTTAATTCATATGGTTTTAGATTAGCTCACCTTTGATACCTTTTATCAATTGAAGTTTTATTAACATGATCTCATAATTCAGTATATGTTCCCTTCAAAGTAGGAAGAGAACCAGATGACCACATCTCTTGTAGAGATGGGAAAAGTTGAAGCAAACGTAATGGTGGTAGAAACCCTTTCCTAGTAATTGTCATGTATCAAGTATTTAATGAGATTAGAAAATGCAAACATATGATTTAGGGATCCTCTTACCCCTTTTGGACTTAGAAAAGCATCTACTTCTGGAGTGCTCAGGAAGAAGTTGGGCACCTTTCAGGCAAAGAGGAAGGACATATGGGCCTATTGGTTCCTTGGAAGTCTTAAAGAATCACTGAAGCTTTAAAAAGAGAGACGCTTACTTGCAATTTTCCTATTCTATGTAGGTCCATCTTGTCATCAAAAATGACAAAAAACTGTCAGTGCTAAAAACATCAAAATGATTCAGAAAATCTCCACGTTAATCCTCATAGTCAGGACAGGAATAATGTGTGTAGGTCGTCATCACTCTATTTACCAAAACTGCAGTTTCATCCAGAGATCTGAAAACATATTTGATTCTGATGATACCTTGAAGAACTATTGCAGAGGATTTAGGCCTGAAGACCTTGATTTTAGTGAATTTATGTATGATGAGTTCATTTTTTTTTTCAAAGATTGTTTTAGGAATTATTGCCCCTTCTGTTGAATCTGGGAACATGCTAAAAGTTCCCTGGCAAAAAGTGCATCACTCTCAGAGCTTAAAGTCTAAAAACTATAACACTCCTTGCTTTGTGCATAATATATGACCTAAATGCAAGTAATTTGCTTTTTAAAGTAAGCTTTTAATTTTCTCTAAATTTAATTTTCTGTTTTTGCCAGCTTTGGACCCTCTCTGACTACTCCTATACACAATTTGGTAAGCTAGAAGAGGGGTAAGCAGTAGATACAAGACAATTTACTGACCTTTACGTTTGAAGAAGCAAGTAATATTTTAGCTGGAATCGGTCTTGGGGAGATACCCATCAACCAACTCCTTTTATAAATGAGAAAACTGAGGTCTAGTGAGGCTTCCACGCCCTACTGATGATGAGAATGGATGGAAATCCAGGAGAGATATGTCGTGGTCCTAACATGAAGTGCAGTTTGTACCTTTATTAGACTTGCGAGATGCAACTGCCCTGAGCAGCACAGGGTAGCACTTCCAAAATCTGACCTAAGACCAAAGTGCATTTCATCTTTTCTGTGTAAATAAAAGTAGAGTTTCCAGAAAAAGTGGCCAGACCTCATAGAAATTGTTATATTTTGTTCTAGGTGCCACATTTTAAGAGAATACCTAGGAGAAAATAAGAAGGACAGAAAGAGCAATGAAAACGAAATCATATGAGAAATAACCTAGACAACTAGAAAGGTCAAACTGGATTAAAAATGTCTCTTGGAAGAGAGGGACTAGAACAGGCAATGAGGAGGTGATGACGTTATCCACATGGAATCAACTTATTCTGCAGAACTAAAATGAAATGTGTATTTATTTCATGGAGGTGGCATTCCCTAATGGTTAGGATTGCAGTCCTTACAGTCAGATAGAACTAAGCGGCTCTGGGTGCTTGTCGAGGTTTTGTAAACTCAGTTTTCATTACTTCATTCTTTTAAAAAAATTTTTAAAAGATTTTATTTATTTAATTTTAGAGAGAGGGGAAGGGAGGGGGAGAGAGAGGGAGAGAAACATCAATGTGTGGTTGCCTCTCACGTGCCCCCTTACTGGTACCTGGCCCACAACCCAGGTATGTGTACTGACTGGGAATCAAACCGGTGACTCTTTGCTTCGCAGGCCTGTGCTCAATCCACTGAGCTACACCAGCCAGGTCATTATTTCATTCTTAAAATGGGTTAATAATATTTTCAATAGATTGAAATTAGGGTATACACGTAAAGGTCTTATCCTAGTGTCTGGTATGTCATAATTGTTAGGTAAATGGTAAATATTGCTATCCAAATTTTTATATTCCTTTTGGAAGAAGGCCCATCTCAGGTAAAGTAAATTCATGTCGCTAGAAGAGAATAAGGGCAAATACATATGGGAATCACCTAGGGATTTTGCAGACAGAAATTCTTGCAGTCCCTCCAATTCATACTCACAGTGATGCCATGACTTTGGTTTCTTAGTGTTTTCACTACTATCCTGTGAACATCAGGATTTTGGGGAAATTTCTGCATCTTCATTATTCAGTAGAATGTGGGTTTGAAAACAGGAGCAAAATCAAGGGCCTCATGAGTATCATAATTTTCATGTTCATAAATTTCACCCACTAGTTATTTTCTTGTGTACGTCTTCAACCTTTATCTCCCTGGCAACTCTGCTGCAGTTCTGATCCAGACAGTGGATGTCTGAGTCAGTGTTTGTGCCTTCTTGTGTGTGTAATCTCACTTTCCATGGACAGTGAGATTAGTCCGTTGGCTGATGGAAAGGGAGAAGGGGAAGATGGGGAAAAGGAAGAGGTACAAGAAGTGCTGGAAGAAGACAAGCAGAAGTGAGGTCAAACTCACAATGTGAGGGATTTCCAGAATCAGAATTAGCATGCACAGACCTCTCATTCCTTAGCTCTGAGCTAGTCTGGCTGCCATCTATGTTTTAATGTACTAATTTATCTTTTTCAAATCAATTTACACTCATGACATTTAACGGGTGACTTGTATCAAATGGCCATTTGACTGGACAGGCCCATATCTTTCATTCATATTTTTATTGAGGTAAAATTTCACAGTTTAGAGGAATACGAAGAATTTCCTGGAGGTTTCCACACAGAGGTAGGGATTGCAGACACAGAACTAGCTTGGCCCTTGCAGGAAAATAGCAAGTCTAACACAGTAACTGGCAATAGCGCCTCCTGGAGGACACCCGTTACAGCACTCAAGTTCTGGTGGCCCTCATTTAGGAGCCTCTCGGTGCTGATGAATCAGTCCATGCATGAAAGGAATGAGGACCAGTGATGGGGAAAAAGGGTGGTCATTTTTTTCATATTTGTTTTGCGAGAGATAAAACGAAAGCCCAGAAAATGAGGGATTTGTGATCACTGCAGGCTAAAGTTGTTTGTTATCATGAGATTAGACAGTTATTTAAATATTAGCTTTCATACTCAGGATAACCAGATCCTTGAACTGGAAACCCTGGTTATGCTTAGGAAGGAAAGGGTAATTTTCTCAGCATCCTTCACTGAATTGTTTTGAACAATAACAGAACAAGTCCCATGTTTGCCAGGTAGATGACTATTTATCTGGCCTTTATACTGATAAAACAAACTCATGATTTATGGACCGTCAAGCAGCCGTCTCATCAGAATAATGCAGACTCCTTTGGACTACACGCCAACCAGACTCTTTCTGGAAGAAATTTGGAGCAGATCTAAAAAAACATCTATGCTTTGGGGTCAAAAGTCCTTTGCATTTTCCTCTCCCCTTTCATCGTCAGGAAAAGAATGACGTACAAGCTGTGTGGTAGGCACGCAGAGGTTCAAAGCAGGGTGTTATGATTGGAGCTACATCGAACGAACTTGCAATAATGCATTATACAAAATTGAAAAAATATAATTCACACCAAACGTGTGGTCAAAAATTGCATGGCTTGATAAAATAGACTTTCCTCTTAAGTAATGAGTCTGGAGGATGTATTTACAGGGCTATCAGAACAATCAGAAACATCATAAGGCATAACATTTGTTTGCCTTCTCAGGAAAGTAATGTGCAGGCTTATGGATCATCCAAATTAGACTTTACTATTTTGATGTCCTTGCCATTTGTTCTTTTAAATTTCCAGCCTAAGGGGTATATTCTCCTATCAGTGTGCATGTGTAAGTCCCATTAAGGCTAATAGGAATTTGATGCCTGAGTCCAAAGAAAAATCTCCCTCTAAGATGGCATTTTGCACATGTAGCACACAAGAAAAATAACTTAAAAAAAATCCATTTCTCTTCATTCAAAGTGCATAAAACAATTATATTAATTATAAGTATAAGATAAAGTACTTGCTTGTGGAATTTTAAATCCATTTAATAAATTTGCAATTTTATGCATTTCTCTTGCTCAAAATTGCTTTCCTCAAATGCGCTTTAGGTTGTCTCAGGCTTTGAAGAACCTAGTGATGGATGGAAACCAAGAGAAATAGGAGTGGTGGGAGTACATTTCTCAGCACGGCCTTCATTTATTTATATTCTGCAGTACACGCACTCATGATGTTTCAAACTTATTTCCACCAGATTCAAAATAAAACCTGGAACACAAAACAGCTTGCCCATATTTTCTTGTTTAAGGCGCTATCTCCAGAGCTTTCTTTTGTATCTCCGTTTCTAACCACATAAAAAATTTTCAGGCAAGAGTCGGTATTCAAATGAGATGTTAATTTTAAAAAATTGTTACATCCTTCTGTTTATTTTGGTGGAAGGGAAATATTGGTTCTTGGAATTGTATTAAAACCCAGATTTTTTTTTAAAAAAAAAAAACAGTTTTTATCTTTATACATCTTTTGGAAAAAAAAATTCTACCTCAAGAAATTTCTTTAACAAAGAGAACATTATTTCAGACTCTAACATTTCTGTCTGCCGATTATCATTAGTCATAAGCTAAGCCCGGCACTAAATGTCTAGTGAGCACAGATAATGTTCATTTTGTCTGGAAGACAGGTTGCCGCCTGTCAAGGAGCAATGGAATAAATGACAGGTTTTGACTCTGTGCCTTGCAGGCATATTAGGCTAAGAAATCGCCAACATGATGAAAAATTATTTTGTCAAAAATTTGTAGGTCACCCATCATTGTCTAATGTATTCTGTGATTAATTGCTAGCATAGATCAGCATTATGTCTTTCCAGTGAATCGCTTAATTGTTGCCTGCTTCATGCTCTTAATGTAATGATGAGGCATCTGCTCCTTTCACATGTGCTTTTAAATGCCAGCTTTTGCATCCAGGTTACGGGGTTTGTAATATTCAACTTAAAGAACTAGTTCAAATTAAAACTTCGGGACTGCCATCTCTTCTTGCTTTCTATGAGAGCGTGCGCAGAAGGCCGAGTGTTAGTGTTAATGTATGTAGATTTTATTTCTGATGAGTGATTATTTGACTGCTCATTTTACGAAGATTTATGGTGTGCTTTCTATCTCCTGACTGCAGTGCTACTCTTATCTTTAATAAAGGAGATGAGGACATTAATCAGCCATTGTCAGGGCTCCTGACTAAGACATTAAATGTACTGTATGGGATAGGTAAACACGCTCCAGATCCTTCTCTACTCCACTAGATCAGGCAAAAAAACACTCATTATATTTATCATAATTTCACATCTGCTGTTTTTGAAGCAATGTACCATGAGGCCATAAACTGTGTTACAACTGTGCATAAATTCAGCTGATTTGTGGCTGGAGTAACTAATTCCTAAAGTACATTTTAGAAAAACAAGCAGTGAGCCCTGAAATTGCAATTCCATAAAGGCATTAAATTACTGACTGCAGAATCAAAAATTTGCTTGATGTGATTCTGCAGTGACCATTTTATAAAAAGTGACAGTGCGCCTGTGATTGAGTCAATAAAATAAGGATGAGTGAGCTGTACACTCAAACAAGATTAAAGAGAAAGGGAATGACAGAGGACGGGCCCGTGGTACACAAACAGAGGAAAGCATAACATTTCCCCCAAAATGGCTCACGGATGCAACTCTTAATAGCAACAATATTGATTTGTCAGTAATATCTTTATTATTTTGAAGGTGAAAGAAATTTAATTTCTCTCTTTTATTCATTTCACAGCATAATTGGGAGCATACTTAATATATAACAAAATAGATTTAGAAATAATTTTTTAACTGTGGTGTTAGCTATTGATTTAAATTTGCTGTGATGTTTTTCAAAATATAAAGGATAATTCTTTGTGGGTTATTTGCTAATCCCCTTGTTTTTAAGGGTGTGTGTCCAAGTGATCTCTTTGTTAGGGCATCTAGCCATGGTTGGGTAGAAGATGTGTGGGCGTGGGTTTATGGGTGTGCAGAGTGGAGTGTATATTTCTATGTGTGTTTTTACCTTTATAGGTATGTTCCACTTCATTTTTTACAAACTTGATCGGTACCTGAACTTGCTATAATGTCTTCTCCAAAAGAGAAAGGAGAGCAGGGAGTAATATTTTATATGGGACAAGTAAAACCACAAACCCCATCAATTTTAGAAGACAAAATGCACTTGACATTTGCCAAGATGAAAACCAAAGGCTGACCTGATACTGGGAATCCTGAATAGAGGTGTGAGCCCACAAATGAAACCTGTTAAGGGTGGTACCATGTATGTTCTCTTGGAAGTAGGATGTGATTATGTGATTATTTATTGACTGGTAAAAGCAATTTAAGAGAGAAATAAATGGAACTGAGCTTTCATTGCTTGGGTTTCTAAGATATCCATTGCCTTTCACCAATTATTTTATGCATCTTTGCCATTGAGGCTGAAGTGCCACGGAGGAGCTTCTGTTTCATTTGACTATGATGCAGAAGCATTCTTTCTTTAACATTCTTCATTTGAAGGCTCCTTCTCATAGAATGTGGGCAATTACTTGCTATCCAGGGCAAATCGTGGAGGGCATTTACACAGAACATATTTTAGAGTAATATAATCCTGTTTGTTTTATTTACAGAAAAATATATTTGCCATATTTTATCCCTTTCCCTGACCACTGTCCTGGTCAACTTTTAGAACTGCAAATCTAGAGCTGGCACATTGAATATTGCTCTGTTCCTTACTCATAATATCAAGTCAAAATGGTTGTGTTCATAAGGCATTGCATAGCGTGTATCTAATGGCATCAATCTGTGCATCACAGAGCGTCTCTTTTCCTGACATTATTACTTTACTGAAATTAAGCTTGAAACAATCTGATGTCAGATACTGTATATCTACTTTTATTGCCAGCCTTCCTGAGCCCACCATATTGCCAGGACCGCATCTCATTTTAGATGGGTTTAACCAGATATATATATTCTCAAGTTTATTGAGAGTTGGATAGATTGCATTTCCCATTCTCAAAGAGCAGGCTGGTTTTTTTCAGTGCATTTTATAGAACAAATGTAAATTCCCATGCTGCAGTTGACAAAAATTCATGGTTCTTTTCTTAGTGTCAAAAATAAATCCAGCATAGCATTGGAGATGAGTAAGTGTGGTATAGTGGAGCAGGCTTCGGTTCACCCTTTCCGATTTAGCAGCAGTTTTTGATGTACTTGAGAAATCTGTAAAAGTTCAATTATTATGGTCTAGGCAAAGAGATTTGCTCCCACAACAGAGTTCCTGTACTTGAGAACGAATCGTAAGGACTCAATGAAATGCAAAGCACTCTCCGAGCACAGCAAGCCCCTTTACCTGCTGTCTCCTCCCCCTACTTCACTTCCCCATCTACTTCTATCTCTTACATGAAGCCTTATTTGAAGGCTCTCACTGTAGTTAAATAAAATGCAAGCATAGAAATTTCCAAATTGCTCCATTGAAATGCAATAGAAATTAGTCTTTTAATATGTTTGGGAATTTATATATTTAGGAAGTACAGGATATGCAAAGAATGGCTATCAGATAAATTTATTGGCAACTTGGCTTGATCAGTTTGTCAGGATTGCTTACATATGTACGTCTTAGAAGGGAAGGCAGATTTGTATGAAAAAGGTGTTTATAGCTAGGAATAAACCAAACACAGTGAATCATGGAAAAAAAAAAAAGCCCTCTCCAATACCACGTACTTTATCAACACAACACACAGCTCAGATTGTGGACTGTCTGCTTAGACGCCAAGAGCGTATCCTTATAAACAAACAGAACCTTTTATTATATTTACATTCATTGATTTGATTTTTTCCTGGTAAAAGCTAAGGGTTTCCTCTAACTACCCATCAAAAGTTCCTGTTGCTTTTAGAGAAATAAATGAAGAAAAAATCATCAAGAATATTTTGTGGAAAGAACGTAGCCTGACTACTACAATAGTCAGTCCAGGTATGTCTGCTCTTCCCATTTTTCTTTTTTTATGTCATTTTACTGCTCCAAGTTTTGAGCAATTAGGGGATTGGTGCAACTGGGAAGAGTTAAGGCCTTCATAATTTCCAGCAGCAGGGAATATAATCAGTCTTTCTTAAGAGGGAAGGTCTAGTCCCAGTGGTCACATTTACTCTCTTATGTATCTTCCCAATGAACAGATCATAAATAAGGTGGGATCTTGTGGAACATCAGATTGAGTTCCTGCTTCAGGTATCAGTGAGGGAAGGGATGGCCTTTGTTACATGGGGAAGACATATCTGGACACCCAAATACATATACAAAATACACATAAAATATATTACTCAGATATGCTACATTGTTATTATTTTGCAATCATACCATCTATCATATTTATGGTATGATTGTAAACTAAATTTTAGAATATTAAAAAATAATTATTTTCAAGTTTGTGAATTTAAATGATAATAACATTTACAGTAGTCCAAAGT